>PVJX010012244.1:0-50807 GCA_004027295.1 Dolichotis patagonum
AATCATACCTCTTTTTGTCCTTGTTATTTATTGAGGCTCCTGGGGTGTTTATCTGGCAGAATTTCCTCAGATCTACATTTCTATCAGTGTGATTAGCACTGAGGTGCATTACTAAATCCTGCTGCAGGAACAGCCAGACACACGGCTGTTAGGAGTACGGTCAGCAGACAGCTTCGGGCTTCTGGTATCTGCCGTTCTGATCCTGTGGTGTCTGGTTTAGCTTCAAAGAGCTTTTTTTTAAAGCTTTCTGGTATTATGAGATTATTTCTGCCCCAGTTCTGGCACCATCTATCTTAAGGAAGTTCTAATTTCTTCTAGTAGGAAATTATATTTAGTGACTATAAGCTGGGTGGCAAGAGTGCTCATTGTTAGTAAGCTGGTCTGTTTTTAGGCCTTTTCAGCAGCCAGAACTGAGAAATTTGGAAATAGGACTATAGCATTATTACCAAATGCTACAGGGGCTGAGCGGTCCTACAGTATGCCGTCTGCAAACTAGACACCCAGGAGAGGCAGTGGTGCATTTGAAGGCCTAAGAGCTGACATGCTGATATTGTGGATTCCAGTTGGAGAGTAAAAGTCTAAAAACCAAAAAGAGAAAAGAAGAAAGGAACACACACACACACACACACACACACACACAAGATAGCTAAGATAATTGTACTACTCGTTCTGTTAGTGCACTGAAAAGAAGAATTAGTGATTGTATTGTTTGCTCAATTTTGCATGCTTGTATCTGGTAATCCAAGCAACTATTTTGAAGATAACAATATGCAATGTAATAACCATTGTTAATTTCCTATCATCTTGTTTTGAAATTCTGTATTTTTTTTAGTTCTCTTTAAAATAAAATAAAATAAAATAAAATAAAATAAAATAAACCAAAAGAACCATGGGAGGAGGGATGAATATTCCAGCTCAAGCAGGCAGGCAGGGAACAGATTCAACCTCCCTCTGCTGTTTTGTTCTTTTCAGAACAACAGGTTCTGCAATATTTGGAACGCCATCTTCTTTACTCAGTTGGCCAATCTAAGTGCACATCTATTCAGAAAACACCTCACGGGCACTTCCGGAAGTGGTGCTTAACTATTTAGGTACCCCATGGTTCTGTCAAGATGACACACAAAATTGACCCCATGTTGTGGTCTGTAAGTTAGTATTGGTTTTACCTGTGAGCTTGTAAGAGACTCAGATCATCAAGTCCAACTGCAGACCTTTTGAATGTGGATTTTTATCAAGACGTCGTGATAAGTGGTTTTAGAAGAATTGTTTTAATTCACCCATCTTGTTCATTCTCGCATACATTACATTAAATTTGGGGTCTGTGGTCACTCTTAGCTGTATTTCCCCTAGCAAATATTTATTGTGCCAATTCACACAGATGTTGTGTAAAGTGCTTGTGTAATTATTTAACCTCAAAGAGCCTTTGAAGAAAGTAAGTTTGTCATCTGTTTTGTAGAAGAAGAAGCTAACAATGAGAGTGGTTAACCAACCTGCCCCAAGTTACACAGCTATTGTAAATCTAGGCCTGAGAAACAGCTGATCTGCTTTGCACCTTGTGTTCTCATCTGCAAAGTCTAATCTTTCAACGTCTCAATGAGATTTTGTCCTCTTTGGTTCTTCTGGGGAGTTCTTGAAGTTATTCTGTGACTCCACAGAAACTGATAATAAGTCCATCAGTCTCTCTTTCTCTAATATCCCCACAGGTGGTCATTCACAAGTGCTGTGTCTTACCTTCAAAATATGTCTTGTGTGTGACTCTTAGGACGTCCAGAGTCACCTGGGTAAAGCCATTGCTGTCTCAGGGCTCTGCAAAGGACAGGTTGAAGACCACGAAGACCCCAACCTCCCTTGCTCTTCCTTGCCACAGTGGAAATCTCCATTTCATCCTCCTGTCTTCAGGCCAGGAACTCTAGGGCCATGGACATACACAGAGTGTGCTGGAGTTGAGTGGCAGCTCTTTCTGTGGTAGACAGATCAGTTTTCTCCTCTCTCTGATCCCTTATCTCCTCGGTGCTCAGTGAACCCAGAACCCCAATGGTGGGTGGGTATCTTAGCTAAGTGCCCACATAGTGACTGTCAGGTCCCCCTATTAACTGCTTCTTGGGACTTCAGGGATCTCCAGGTTCCTGGCAAACCCACGGAAACCCTTCTGGCAAGATGCTGGGAGAGATAAGGTCGATAAAGAGTAGAAGGTAGGCTGGCACCATCTCTTGATAATCTGTTGATGGTAATCTCTTGATGACTCATAGTAAAATAATACTAATAATACTTAAAACAACTGCAATTTATTGTGCTCTCACTAGCATCAACCACCGTCCTCAGTACTATATCCGATGATCACGTTGCCTTCTCACTACTGAGATCAGCGGCCACTTACAGGTGTACTTTGGAGATGAGAAAACACACGTCTTTACTTATTTATTTCTTCTCCCTTTTCTCAGACACGTATGAAGAGTCTGGTATCCATAAGGCACATTATGTACAGCTTGTTACAGAATTTCAAGAAGCTTTTAGCCTGAAATTGGGAGAAATTAACAGCAAATGTCTGTTGGGAAGACGGACTGAGCTCCTACCGTGGGTCGTATGCTGTGCTTTTCAACTGTTGATTGTTTAATGCTTTCAACAATCTCCTGACACATGTTCTCCTTCAGGCAGATCAGGTGACATGCCTCAAACCACACATTTACTGTGTGACTGGAACTTGGATTGAAACCCATAGCCTGTCTCTAGATCCGCATTCCTAACCACCACATCAGACTGGCTTTTCCTGTTTCAAATCACACACACGTAGCCTGTAATGTGAATCAGTTTGGAGTAAGTCCCATTGAGTCTTTTCTCCTTGAAATGAGAGCATGGGGGTTTTCAGGCAGAGAGCCTCACTGATCTGTGTGTCTCCAGTCCCTAGAGCAGTGATCACTTCTCTGCTCCCCGACCAGCTGACATTTGGTAATTTCAGGAGCCCTTTCTGGTTACCATAGCTTGAAGGGGGAAGCTACTGGCGTCTCGTTGGGTAGAGGCCAGGGATGCGCTAAACATCACTGGACACCAGTTAGTCCACTACAGAGCGCTGTCCAGCCCCAGATGTCATTAGTGCAAGTGAGGCTGAGGTGCCCTGCCTTCGCATAATGGCAAACACAGAGTGGAGGTTTGCTAAATATTTTGTTGTGTGGATCTCAAGTCATATACTAAAAATCTCCACCAAATAGATTCCCAAGTGGTAAACTTCCACTTATCTTTCAAAACTTAGCTCAAGCCTCATCGCCTCCGAGAAGTCTTCCTGACACCCTCAGACAGCCTTTCTCTTTTGAAATTCTAGTAAAATATCACTTTATTTTTTGACTTTTTCTTCTACCACTTTCCTAGTCAGCCCTTCTCAAGAAATGCTAATGTCAGCCCAAGGATGACAGAATTAGGCTAAAAATATGTTTCTTAAAAAGCTAAGTGAAACATTTCAAAGTCAAAAAATTATCTGTGGATTTTTCATGGCTTTGTAGATAGAATTTAAGTCATAAATTTCCAACCACAAGCAGTGGTTTTACAGCTTTTAATGAAATTCAAACCTTCTATCCAGTTGCTAAATTACCTGAGGTAGATTCTGTTTTCCTTAGCTCTCAGTAGAGCATTTAGTATTTTTTTAAAAGTCAGTTTTATTGAGGTATAATTTACATAGAGCAAAATCCACTCTTTTTTAGCAGATAGTTCTGTTGCTTTGACAATGTATCTATTGGTGTACAAACCACATATATATGTAAACTGTTAATATAAATATTTTATTTTTATTACATATTATGTTTTAGTTTTTACTACATATTTAATTTTTTATAGGATGTATGTATTGCTTTTACAAGTATTTTCTGTCTGGTGTTTGGAAGTGTAATTTACCCACAATAAAATTTGCCTTTTGTAGTTCTAAGAGTTTTGATGAATGTATACAATTTTATAATCACTTCTGTAATTATAATAAAGAATATTTTTATCACCTCTAAGTGTTCTTTCATGCACAGTTGCAATAGTTCCAGTCTGTTTTGTGTTACTATTAAAAAATACTTGAGACTGGGGAAATTATAAAGAAAAGCTCACCACTGTGGAAGTCCAAGAGCTTGGCACGGGTTACAGCTTCTGCTGAGACCTGAAGGGTGGACAGCTCACAGGTGGGGGGAACATAGAGAAATATCAGTTGGAAAATCCAGAAGCAAGGGAGGCCCCTGAGAAAGCCAAACTCACTTCATAAGAACCCTCTCTCAGCAATGAATCCAGTCGTATGATACTTAATCCACTTCTGTGAGATGAGCACTAATCCCTTCACCTAGTCACTTCCTGCTGGATACTACCACTCAGTACCATCACGTGAAGACCAAGCACTCAGCACAGGCCCACTGAGGACCAACCATATCCAACCATGGCGGCCCTCAGCCTCTTTTCTCCCCACGCCACTGGCTCCCGGTGGCTTTCTACACTGGTGCTGTTGCTTCCTTCGGGGATAGTCTACAAATGCAGCCACACTGCTTTACGGAGCAGTTTTTGTCTGACTTCTTCCACTTAACATAATGTGTTGGAGGTTTATGTTGTTGAATGCATTAGTCATTTATTCCTTTTCTTGCTTTTTGTCCCACTGTGTGCGGTACCACAGCTTCCTCATCCTTTGACCAGTGAATGGATATTTGGACGGCTTCCAGTTTGGAGAGTTATGAAGGAAACTGTAAACACTGCATGCAGAGCTCATGGAGATGTACATTTTTTAATTTTCCTGGGTAAATATTAGCAGCGGGAATGCTGTGTCATACAGTAAGTACATGCTTAGCTGTTATAGAAGCTCCCAAGCTGTTTCCCAAGTGCTTGTGGCATTGTGCCTTTCTTCTAGCGATGTACAACAGTTACAATTCCTTCACATCTCTGCTGCCACTTAAAAACTATCAGTTGTTTTGCTTTTATCTGCCATAAGTTTTTTTTTTAGCAGTATGCCAATATTGCCTTAATCTGCACTTCCCTGATGACTGAGCATTTTTAACGTGTTTCTTTGCCATTCATAGCTAGTGTTTAAGTGTTTCACCCTTTCTTCCCTCTTTAATTTGGTGTTTGTTTTCTTACTGAGTTTTGATAGTTCTTTATATATCTGAATACCAGGCCTTTCATAGATACGTGATTTGCACGAACTTTTTCTGAGCAGTGTGTTGTCTTTCCATTGGCTTAATAGTCTTTCAAAAAGCCAAAGTTTTAAATTTTGATGAAGTTCAATTTATGAATTTTTTCTATGATTATAGTTTTTGTGTCCTATATAAGACATAGTGAAGGTCAGGAGTCTATCCCTGGCAGAGTACTTAGCTGGTATTCTCAAGGCCCTTGGTTCAATTCAAAGTACTGGGAAAAAACATTGTCTAGTAACAAGTCATAAAAGTTTTTCTCCTAAGTTCTCTCCTAGGAGATGTTAAGTTTTAGATATTTACATTTAGATCTGGGATCTATTTTAAATTTCCCACACGCTGAGTAATATAGGTTAAAGTCCCTTGTTTTTGTACATGGATGACCAACTGTTCCAACATTTGTCCGAAAGCACCCCTTCTTCAGCATGCTATTGTCAAAAATTAACTGACAACATGTATGAGAATTTATTTCTGCATTCTCTGCTCCATTCATAGCAGCTTTTCATCTATTTCCTTGAGCAAACCTTTATATGCACCAAACACAGCTCACAGGACTGTTCAAATCGTTCTTGCCAGTTCTCATTACAACCCTAATGGCTCTTAATAAGTCCAGTCTCTTGGTAAGAACCTTGAGGCATAGAGAGGCTGAGTTGACTTCCCAATGTCATACAACCAGGAATTATTGGAATTTAGCTGGTTTTCTGCTCTCATTATAAGTCATCCTGCAGTGGGACTGTTGGTTTGGTTACCTAAATTCTCCACTAGTTGATAATGCCTTGGAGGATAGAGACTGTGTCTTTCAGTTTGTGCCCTGAGCACTTGGCTAAGGCAGCCCCACAGGACGTGCCCCCTGAAGGTGTATAACAGAATGAATGAATGGGTGAGCAAATGCATGGTGTGTGTCAGCTCTCGCTTCAGCAACACATATTTTAAAATTGCATGAAGTGTGTCACAAATACGTGCTTCGGAGTTCATGCCCTTTGGAACCTCTGCCCCGGCATTGCTCCCCAAGGTCAAGGCTGTTGATGACCCAGAAAGAAAGCGGTAAAACTGAACACAGGAGCTGTATCCATCAGCATCAGTGAAGGCGTCATGTTTGGGAGTACAGCGCTCCTCTTTACCTGCAGCCTGGCTTTATTTGGGTTCCATTCTCCATGGTTCTCTGCAGTGTAAAAATGTTAAAAGGAAAACTACACACACACACACACACACACATACGCACAAAACCAATGCGTAAGCTTTGTATTACATGCTGCTTTGAGTAACATAATGAAGTCTCAGCAGGACCTGCTTCATTTTTTACCTGGGATGTGATCTCCCTCTGTCCAGTGTGCCCTCAGTGGATAAGCCACTGGCCTACTGGTGGGTTAGTAGCCAGCCTGGTCATCTGATCATTTGTCCCTGGTGTTGCTCTGCTTATGAGTCAGCAGTGCTTCTGTAGGAGCCCAGTGCTGCCTCGCAGGCCTGCAGATAAGTTCATCTAAGCTCCTTACACGGTGTAGGCATTGGATCACCTCCTCCATCACGAGAAAGGAGAGTGGAGCACAGCAGCGTATTCTGAGAGCCATAGAGAGGGAACCGCATTCGCATGACTCCATGACAGCAGTTTGCTATTGTTGTTCTATTTACTAACTATTATTAACTACTTAACAGTTTACCCTCAGTGTTATTAAGGCAGGGTGTTTATATACTGACTATCCCAAGTGTTGCTTGGGCAGGTGCCATTTCAATCAGTTGATTGTTGTATTGAATACATTTGATAGAATTGTCATTTTATATTTCCTGTAATATCATAAAAATTTACCAAAATATGCAAGTTTTGGTTATCCTATATTTAATTAATTGGACTGGCAAGTGGTTAAATTTTCACATTGCCTAATTTATAAGTTAAACATTATCATAGATGTGTATGGAGAAAACCCAACAGTATATATAGGGGTTGGTACTATGTGCCCATTCAGGTGCCCACTGGCGGTCCTTGGGACGCTGCCGGTGATGAGGGTGTGAGTGGTGTGTTCATCATGGTGCAGACATCAGTGTCTCCTCTCTGCCGTGTGAGTCTGAGGCTGTTTGTAGGAAGACTGAGCTTGAAAACCAGGCTGGAGGTCTCAGCCACAGAGGTGCTAATTGCCAATATACCACTTAGGGGAACTGAGGGCTGTAGATGTGAGGTTAATTGGCAAGTATTTAAGAGGCAGGAGAGGAGGCGGCAGAGCGGGGAGAATCACGTTGCTGTTGGAGGAGCCAAGGCTCAGGAGTTGCCAGAGATTAAGCTGCAGGTGTCACCGGTGCATGGAGGGAAGCTCAGAGCGCCCCACTGGCTCAAGGTGACCTTTCTTAACTTCTCTTTCTATGATTAAAAGACAATCATGCTTGTGGTTAAAACTGTCAGCAGAAACAGAGGGTGGAAATGCAACAGCCATCCAGATTTCCCTGGATCCCTGAGGAGAGTTAATAAGGTCTTTTGATTGCAGATTGTTCTAGACACATACCACTATATCTCAGGCAGTGTTTCTTGTTTTATTTTGGTTCCCTCACCTCTGAAAGTCACTTACTTTCAAGTCTTTCTAAAAGTCTCATATTTCAGAAAGGTCGTTTCCTTGTTTTATTTGAATAACAGATCACTCTCTCTTGTTCACCTTAACAGCAGCCTAGCATCATCTGGGTGGTTTTTATTTGTTTTTGTGTGAGGGGTGTTCTCAGCACCCAGAGACTCTAATGGGTTCTGACCAGATGTTGGTGTGTCCTCTACGTGATTATACCAGGCAGCCAAAGCCTAGTGCAGCTGGTTCGCAGGTCAGATTGCGCCAGAATCACTTTACAAGCTATTTCCTTTATGGTTAGCCGGGCTCCTTCCTGGGGAGTCGGGGTTGATCATTATGGAACGGATCCAGGGAAGTGGTATTTTGAATACGCCCTGGGTGCAGTTGCAGACTTACTTACTGTCTGAAACTTTTGCAGTTGATAGGCATCTAACATAATCAGTATCAAAAGAGGAAAAGATAGCAAACCCAGTCCTAGTCATGGCTGTCAATAGAGCTCACAAGTGTAATTAGAGGATGCAGTGAACAAGCCATTTAAAGGTCATTTTAAAAGGCAGAACAATGGCTAGTGACTGTGGTCCTCATGTCTATTTACAAGGTAAAGGAAAAAAGTAATTTTTCTAGTGTTAATGTGATGGGTTCCTTGTGGTTAGAGATCTGACCTCCAGGCAGAGCATCCCTCATGTAAATAGAAAAGGGGCCAATCTGCTCTAAATCCTTACGCTGGATTCATGCTGGATTATGCATAGAAGTAACTAGGAAGTTTGTAACCCAGCAGATTCTGATTCAATGGATCTGGGATGGGACCAGCAATGCATCAAGCCTGTCTGTTCCAAGATTGATCCCAGAAGACCTGCGAAGTAACCAGATGTCAGAGCACCGAAATGTGGTCCTACGTGAGAAGAGTTGGAGTATCACTGTTTTGTGGAATGAAGCATATATGTGTGACTTTATTATTTCATGTATGAATTTAAATTGATATGCAGTTAACGTAACACATGAATTGGCATTGCAAGGCTCATGTATATACTTCAGCTTACATGTACCAGTTGCCCAAAATGCTCTTTTAAATTTGGCTTTAAAATCTTCCCATGAAGGATGGATTTTCTTTATTTGTGGCGCGGTGGGTCCTCCCATCCTGCCACACTTCTGTCTCCTTCAGAGGTGATATCCGTGGGTGGAATGAAGTGCCAAGTCAGTGAGTGAAGGTGTTTGTACTGGTTTGCAGCTGACCTCACCTGAAAAATGAGAATAGTACTGAAACCTACCTTAGAAAGCTGCTAAAAAGCACAAAACAAAGGCCTGCAAAACACACGGCACCCCACTGCTCCGTAAGGGGTGCCCTGTGTGCTTGGCCCCTGCCCTTCTGTTATCTGCCATTCAGCAGGGTCCGAGGTGCTTAGGGTCACAGCCGGATCTTTTCAAAGCAAAGGGAATTGAGTAGTATTTTTCTTTAACAACCATGCATTTATCATTTCATATAAATCAGGAATAGCTTGTGAATGTCTTTCTGGTAGTTTCATTCTTTCTTTCCCTTTGGTGCTTGAGTCTTGCTCCTTCACATATTGTACTGGCTTCTCTAACCCCTAGCTTCCCGCTAAATCCCAATTATGTATGATGCATGTTTTACAAAACAACTTTATTGAGGTGGTAACTTGAAATAAGATTGATGACAAGAAACTGTTTATTTAGTTTTTGGTTTGGTCTTTTTTGTAGTATTGAAGATTGAACCTGGAGCCCTTTTTTATTTTTCACTTTGCTAAGTTACCCAGGGTGGTCTTGACCTTGTGATGCACCTGTCTTTTTAGACTCCTGAGTAGCTGGGATGATAGGGGTGCCACCACTGTGTCTGGCCAAGACCCACCGTGTCTTTTCCTTTCAAACAAATGTGTTATGTACATGTACCAGCTTCCTGTGATGGATGTAAACATTAGGCACCATAAACACGTATTACTAAACAATCCCAGGGGACTCTGTATCTCATGCTACAGTGCCTGCCTCGCTTATGTAGAGCTCTGGATTCAGTCACTGGTACTGCATAAAAATCAAAACCAACCAACCAAGCCTCAAATACTAGTCAAATAATACTAACGGTGATGAGAATGTGTTGAACCCAACCTTAAGAGCTTTACATGTACAATTGATTTAATCCTAACCAATGCCCTTTCGGAGTATATATGATCCCTATTTGACAGCAAGTCTAGCTGTAGAGTTTGAGGCTCAGTAGCATTTACAGTTCACTGTCTGATTTGCAATGTGGTTGATTTTACTTAATAATATGTCTTGGACATCTTTTCATATTAGCACTTTCAGCTTATTTTATTTTGTTTGAATGTACCAGAATTTATTTCTCCACCCTCTTATTGATGGACATTCAAGTTGTTTACAATGCTGTGTTGTTATGAAGAATTTTGCAATGAACATCTTTGAGTATGCACACATTAGATTATCTTTGGAAATTTGTATATGTATAGAATGAATTTCTAGCTGTAGAATTTATGTATCACATTGTTCTTGCTATAGACTTCCGATAGAAGCTCACCTGCGTCTTCACCCGTGGAAATGAAATCAATTTATAAATTTAACATTTTAACCACAGTGTGAGTTTGGGAGAGTGATTCTTAAAAGATATTTCAAAGGCGGCTCTGACATGATTCACATATTATTTCAAAATGACAGGTCATTGTTTTCCTTCTCTCCAAATTCATTGTTCTCATATTTCAGTGTGAAATGGAAAAATCTGACAATTCCATTCCAGATGAAAAAAATTACATTTTTCTTTGTAGGGCATTGTTTTAATTATATGTATTTAGCAGTTATATCAATCAGGAGCTTGATTCAGATTGTTGATTTCTCTGAAATGTTTAATCATAATGGAAACCATGAACATTTCCGCTTTCCTCTTGAAGTGCAGAGGTATGAAGAATCCTAGGAAGGGTTCAGCTTTCCATTTCTGTAGCCTGTTCGGTGCAATCCCAGAGAAGCCGAGCTCAGAGCTCTGGCCTCAAAGCTGGACATTTGGGCTGACAGTGACGAGTCTTACTCAAAACCTCGGAATCTGTGGTCTGTTTTCTTCTTACATTTTCCTCTTGGGCAACACATGTGGTTGGTATTTGAGCAGTAAACAACACTTTCTCTACAACCCAGTTAGTGGGCAGAAATATTTCTCCTGTTTTTCTCCTCTTTGATGATTTCATCTGTCATACTACTTACATTTTATTGAGAAAAACATTTCTCCCTCCTTAAAGTAGTTTGGCATTGGACAGTTAATATAAATATTAAATCTACCTAACTTTACAAATTCTCAAATAGGAATAATAAAGCTGGCCTAATAATAATAACGGCAGAATCAAATAGACTTGCCCAGAGGGGTCCTCAGTAGGAAAATTTGATAATTATAGTTGGCAAACGGCCCTTTGCCAATAGAATGTCTTTTTAAAAAGCTAAACAAAAATAATTCTGGGGAAAATAAAGAGGCATAATTGGTGAAATGCTGAATACAAACTACACCATACACCTAATTAAGCAGACTGCTATGGAGACTTTTTTCACAATATTCAATAAAATGACCCCCATTATAGCAGTTTGGGGGAAAGGGAGCCTGTTTGTTTTGGAGGTACAAATGCCAGATAATGCAGTAACAAAAGAAGTTAGATTCAAAAGCAAAAGAGGTTACTGTGAAGAGCAGATAAATGAAGTGTAACAGTATTAAAGGTATTTTCTCCCACAATTATAATATCTAGAACTGCAGACACATGTCAAGTAAATTTTATTTTTTTCATGATGAAACATTGTGCTTAGATTGTACATTGTTCATCTAAAATGTTTGCTGTGAGTCATCATAATATGGGAAATCTTGCTATTCAATGGTCTAAATTTCCAAGTGGATCCGGCCTAACGATCAGAATGGAGAGTAGAGGTTCTTACTCAGCCACATTAATGCACAAGCTTTGTTCGTTCACCCAGTCTGGTCACCTACCTTCTGCCCACCTGTCTGTTTTCACTCCAAGCCTGCTGAATATTGTCTATATGTCTGACACTGTTCTGGGTGCTGGGGATACAGCAGGAAACGCAAGGAACAAGTGTGGCCTGTAGATTGGATAAAGCTGATAAACAGATGGATAAATAAGATACAGTTTAGTGGGTAGGAGTGGATGGTAAGAAGAAAGATGGAACCTGCTACAGGGATGAAGCAAGGTGGAAGGAAGGATGTCTGTGTGCTATTTCATCTGAAACCGTAGTGAAGTTAAAGAGAAAACCTGGAGGCTATCGAGGAAAATGAGCACCACAGGAAGTGCAAAGGCCCTAAAATGGGAATGGGCTTGGGATGTCTAGGAAGGAAGAGGAGGCCGGTCTAACAAACGCAGAAGTTTCAAGCAGAGCCATTGGTTTAATAAGCAGAGAGACAGCTGGGTAAGACCATTGCACAGGGCTTCCCAGGCAGTGGATTTTAGTCCTAGTAGGATGGGAGACTAATTGAGGATTATAAGCATTTTAGTGGCCTAATCTAGTTTATGTTAAAAATGCACCTTCTCTTCTGTGATGTAATGCTGATAGCTATACCTTGATTGCCATGGTAGTTACACAACTCAATGTGTTTATCAAAAATCACAGAAATGAACACCTGGAAATGGTAAATTTCACCACTTGTAAATAATAGCTAAATAAACCTGCACTAGAAAATATTACTTGCGAATGCTGTGTAGGTTATGGAAGGGCCAGTGTGAAAACAGAGAGAGTAATTACGAAGCTACTACAAAAATTCAGGAGAGTTGCAGTGATGGTTTCAGCTAGGTTGATAGCAGATCTTTTTATGAGAAATATTTCCATTTGGGTTTAATTTTGAAATAGAAGCATTAAGATTCTCCTCCCATTTACTACTTTTCCAAATCTCGGCAAGTGCTACCACCATGAACCAGTTACCCGAGCTAGAATCTGGCAGTCATCCTGACAACACTTGCTCATTACACACTGCCTAATTCATCACTAAATTCTATGGACTCTTTGTCCAGAATATGGCATGATTTCTGCTGTTTGCATTCACTTTACTGTACCTGGTCCAAATCCCATCACTTTTTGTCAGAACAACTTGTGTTTATATTCTTACTCCAGTGAAATCCACTCTCTGTATAGAAGTTGAAGTAATCATTTTGAAGCTCATATTTAATAAATATTTGTCAAGTGGTACTATTTAGCTGAGTGACTTAGAGCCTGGAGATCTATCACGGAAGAAAATAGAACAAAGCCTGTCAAACATGAGCCTCTTTAGGAGGGTTCATGCGTTAAATACCAAGTTAACTCATAAAATGAGGAAGAAGCTTAAAAGTATCCCTGCAAAGAAGCTGGTTGAAGGTGCCAAAGAGTAAGTTTCAGTTTTTGTGAACTATCCTAAGTAATGGTTTTCTTAGGTTTGGAGTTGTTTCACACATTATGGACCTTAAAACAGGAAGTGAAAAAAAGCAGTTTAGAATAAGACATTGGGACTGCTTTATCAGGAAATATGAGACAAAGAATTTAAAAAGAGGAAAGCATAGTCAATTGCGCTTGGATTTACCAAAAATCATTTGTCCTTCATATCATTCTTTAAAATTTATTTATCTGTTTCACGAAGTAACAAATGTTGGCACAATAAACATGTGTATAGCTTATAAGTTAAAAATAACCCTGTATTGGGAATGCACGCTCAGAATGTTACTGATGGAATGTATAATGCGAAATGTCTGTGTGTTACACACTTACATACCCCGTGCTGCCTTAATGTAATGTCACCTTCCCAAATGTTTAGTTTCTAAAATCTATTTTGTACATTTCAAATTTTTGTCCTTAGAAAACATCCACTGTCACCAGCAGCCACCTGGGACAAGGTCAGGAACCCAGGAGAAGCTGCCAAACTACCTGTCGGATCTACCAGCTCTGAACAGTTCCAAACGTTAACGGAGCTGAAATTCCCTTCTCGAAAGGCAGCCGCTTTCCTGTCAGCCATATGCGGTAATTAGTGGATTTCTTAATTACAGAGTGCACATGAAGGATTTTGTGCCGGGGTGGAGGGTGGGGGAGAGAATGTGACTGCTGAAGACGAGGCCAGGACGTTGTCTCAACCTGCTTGGTATCCAGGCTCGTGCTGCTTGCTACACACTGCGTGACACAGAGGAAGCCATCCGAGGACGCCCCTTACTTCTGAATTAGAAATAGGAAGAAGAAAGAAAGAAGGAGAGAGGGAGAGAGAGAGAGAGAGAGAGAGAGGAAAGGATTTCATATACTCCCACTCACGACGGCTGTGGCCATTAATCCTGATTTGTTAACCTCACTGGGTAGGAAGTACCTCCTGGATTAGTAAAGACATTCAGGAGGGGGCCTGGGTGGGTCAGGGAGCTGTGCCTTTGGGTACTATAGTACGGTCCCTGGCCCCTTCTCTAGCACTGTTACCCCACTCCGCTTCTTAGTCACCATGAACTAAACGGCTTTGCTCCACAATGCACTGTTGAGATGGAGTTTCTGTCTTGAGCCTGCTGACTAGGTACTGAAGCTTCTGAAACTGTGAGCTAGATCAAACTTTTCTTTCTTCTAGTCATGGGTGTCAGGTACTGTATCTCAGGAAGGCTAAGTAATGCGATGGTTTAATTTAGTGTTAAATCAGGTGTGTCCATAAATCAACTTTGGCTTGGTAGGTGGAAAACCAAGTTCATCCTTCATGTCTGCCTGGGCCAGATTTATACCTTTTATCAGTTGCTAAGAGCCATGGCCAGTTAAAAGCCAACAGTTTCGATACATCAATACCTTTGGACTTATGAGTAGACACTGCCTTGTCCAGGTGAGGAAGTAAAATTCAGAGAGATCTTGTTATTTGTTAGTGAAATCATCAAGGTAAAGTCAAACAGTGGCTGCAGAGCCTGCCTGTTGGTCAGCAATTCTGCATGTCTCTACATTGTTTTGTACCAGACCAAAGTTCTGAGGGACAGAACCAATTCTCAGGACGAGAGTGGGCTACTTTGACATAGTGTGGCAAAGAGTACATGGTCAGCTGTGGGGTAGGACCAGATCTTGCGTGTGGGGAAGAGACACTCTATCAACTTTCCAGCTGAGTACTAGACCAAGTAGACCCTCCTCCTTTCCTTCCTATGACATCTTCAATAAAATGCAAAATTTCCTGCTAAAACATTGTGACTTGGATCTCAAATCAGATGCATTTATTTTGAGACATACTAATAACTGGGCTTGGGGCAGAAAAAGAAATCTGTTGATGCTGCCTGTCATATGCTGCTTTTTCTGCTTTAGCACAAGGACTGAAATCCTGGGACTTATTTGTTGATCCCGATTAGAGGGGAGTTACAGCGAAGATTGCCTAGATTTCACAGGACAACACCTGGAATCCTTGAGATGCTGGCTTCTTCTTGAATGATGCCCAGTGCCAAAGGGGAAGTTTGCTTTCCTCACTTGGTCAAGGTTTGCAAAGAGAAACACCCTGTCTCTCCCAGCATGACTTTCCATGGACTGCCTATGGAATTTATAGCTTTCAGAAGAAGAATTAAGTCTGGCAGTGATAGGAAACTCATTAGTGGTATCACTTTCATGGTAAGATTTCCAGGACTTTGAGGCACATAAATCTGGAAAATGGCCTGAGCAAGTGTCCAGGACACTGAAAAATACACACAAAACAGTAGTGATTTGTGAGCTGCAGAATCTCCTTCCCTCTGTGGGAGATAAAGCCACGCATCTTGACTGCATCCCAGAACTTTATATTATCCAGAGCAATAGGAACAAAGCTATCAGTTCATTACTGATATCAGTTTACTTACACATTGCCCTTCTTTCTGGCTCCTTCTGCCCACCTTGCAATCTCAGCTATTAATGTCACACAGGCTAATTTTCAGAACTGGGCTGGAAGATTGGTACATAATGGATAGCCATCTCCATCTTGGCCAGTGTGTTTCTAAAAGGGAGGTAGTGTCCATCCATTTGACACGTCAAGAGATTCATTTCTCAAGAACCACCCTTTTTTTTGCCAAAATGTACAGGTCCTCTGACAGTTCACGGCCACTGAATTAGGATGTGTGTTCTACAGGCATCGGGAGAGGAAACAAGTGAATCACAGTTACATTCAATCCTATAACTTCTGTCCACCTTGAATGAATTTAGCAGCTCACTCCCAAGTTAATCATCCATATCTTCTTTTACTGCTTTTTTCTCTTCTGGAAAAGTCTACTTTCTGGCAAGAACTGTAAAAAGATGGAGATTTTTAGCCCTTGTGTGAACAAACAATTTATCTTTCTATGGGTCTTTAGATGCTGGCAGAAAGAATCCTGGGTCAGAAACAAAAGATTTTGCAACCCAACCCACAGCTGGTGGCAGTTAGGTCCTTGTCCTCAGGTTCTGGAAGTGCCACAGCCCGGGGAGGTGCTGTCCTGGTGGGAAGGGACGGGTTATTGCTGAGGAACCTTGATAAGAGATCCCATGTCTAAAGGAGACTGCCAGCAACTCTCAATAAGATTTGCCTAGAGGGAGACATTATCTTTTTTTCTTTCTTTTTTTGAATAACTTTTTTATTTGAAAGAGGATAAAACCAAGCAAAATAAAACAGAATAAAGCCAATCAAAACAAAACAGTGTAAGTGATGGAGAATTTCAAAACAAGACAATAGGAAATCAACAATGGCTATCATAATGCCTCCTGTTGTCTTCAAAATAGCTGCCCATACCTTCAGACACAGGAAAATAATACAAAACAGAAATAGAATACGACCAATAAAAACTAAACAATGAATGCAATACAGAACTTTAAAATCCAAAATGGCTGCCATAATATATCTTGCTATCTTTGAAATAGCTGCCCGTGCCATTAGATATAATGAAATCAAACAAGACAAAATAGAAAAAAACCAACCAAACCACACAATGAAAATGATACAGGACTCCAGAACAAGATGATAGGGAATTAACAATGGCCACCACCTTCAGAAGGAGATTCCCCCATAGATGCTACATTGACTATTTTTAGGCTTTAAATAGAGGATCAGACTACCTTCAAAGTCATTGAAACACTACAAACTACAAACAGTAAGTTGTATTTTACTTCAATAGCTATCAGCATAACCTGTGTTTCTCTGACAAGACAGGACAAGAAGAGCCAAAGTCCCCTCTATCTCCCTGTAAGTGACCATCTGATTTGGGGACATTTTTCTTAGAGTGGTCAAGAGGCAAATCAGGCCTGTGCCTCAGAAGAGCTACTGTCTTTCCATCTTCCAAGGCCTTTTGTTGCTCAAATGTCCTTGAGAAGGTAGTCCTGGGTAATTTTCTGCTACAAAATGTGCAGAAATATGGAAACTCCTCGAGAAGAGTCTCCTGAGAATTGCAGGAAGGGATTTAGCAATTATATAACCATCATTATAATACACACAACTCCACTGTGAAATGCTGATAGCTATACTCAAATAATATCTTCATTGGCTCAAATGTTATAAAACAAACAGCAAAATGTAGCCTGACATTTTGCCTTGAGTCCATACTACAATAATACACTGTCATTGTTTCAAAATCCCTTAAGATGCCAATTAAATTATGATTTATTTCAACTAAATGTCCTATCTATGTCTAATTACAGTCACTGTGTTTGTGTTGAAAACAAGAACATTAGAAGATTGTCTTACCCATTGTTAAATAAAGCAAAGCCCCAATTTACAATTTTTCTCTAATTTGAGAGGAATGGGGAGAAAAGAAAATAATGGGATATTTTATCTTCTAAAAAGTGAAGGTTCATCTAAGATATAGCTATTTGAATTGCTCTCATTTTTGTGAACTGCCACTTTATTTTTACAAAAGAAAAAGAAACATTTCATGAAGAGATTAATAAAAAAGTTCCACTTCTCTATCTTCCCATTTTAAGATTTATCTCCATGCCTTTGTGTTAGATAATTGTTGTAGTCAGGGGTTGTGAGGAGAACAATTAGAATCAGAACATGAAGTTTATATTATTTTTATGATGGTCTCCCTGAGTTAACACAAGAAAGTGCAGGAAATCTGTCCACAACACTAAAGATACAGAATATTCAGCCAAGGGCCTGAATCCCACAGCAATGTCCCACATGAGTCCAGATGGAAACCTAAAGCCCATGACAGTGCCTCCCATGAGTCCAGCTGGAGGTTTAGAGCCCACAAGGACTCACGCCAGTCCCTTTTACGGATCTGTGCTGGGAAGGCCCAAAGGTCATCAGTGGAAACTAGGAAGTCTATGCCAGCAGGGTGAAGGAGCTGTGCTGGTAGGCTGAGGCTTCTATGCTGGAGCTGAGAAGCCACATGCACAACAAAAACCAGGGCTGTCCTGAAAAGCACCACAGCCATCCTCAGTGACACGGAGGCCCCAAGCTCCTCCAACAACAAGCACAGTCGAGTACATGCCAGGAAGTCAGCATGACGAGTTCATCCTGGAGACCAAGCAGCACACGTCTTCCCCACTGGAGCCAGGAAGCAGTGCTTGATGTGAGGACCAGAGCTTCTCCAGGAGAACCAACGGATCAAACAGCAACACGTAGGAGAACCCACAATGCCTCAGTGCGTCAACGCATTACGTCTAGCTTCTCCTCCATTTCTCCATTTATGCTGGCAACTTTCCTCAGGTGGAATATCCACGGTCAGCATTGTGCTGATGTAATCTAGCTGGCATTAAATTGACCACCAGTTTTTAATCCATAGCAATAAAGTAATTATAGGCTTCTTCCAGGCTGGTTGGCGTAGCATGCAGGAAGTGGTGTTTCTCACAAGTACCACTTGCACAATATTCATACCTGCGATTCTTTTCTTCTCTGATTTCTTCTTTTTTAAGTGTCTTTTAACTAATCTTGGCAATCATTGTTAAGGGTTTCACCACATGTACTAACATTCACTTTCCCAAAAATTTAAATTGAAGTTTCCAATATTTTTGTAGCGCAGTAAATCTCAGGATTATTTTATAGGCATTTTGTAGCATGTATGAAAGGCAAAAGGAAAATTCCATGCATTCCTTTGAAGCACTGGTCAAAGGATTTTCTTTCTGTCCTGAAAATCATCACCAAATATTCTACCAGCAGTTTTTCTCTTCTTGGTATTTAGTTTTTGTCTATGGGTATTTTGGAGAAAAGATAGAGAGAAATCTTTGGAAGTTTACATTGTGAGTTTCTTTCCAATATCCATTTGTTTTAGGGTATTCTGTGCTAACCCAATAGGTAAGTCAGCATCTGACAATATCTGTTAGGAGCAAATCTCTGAATCACAGTCACATTAACTACATACGCAATATATATGTAATAATAGATAACTGCATACCAGACATCAAGAGAGACAAATGCCAAGATGTCCAGGAAAATTTCTACCGCTAGGCACTGGTCTCTCCACTAGGTATCCTTTGTGTAAAAAGAACCTGAAGGAATTCTTCCTTGTGCCCCAATTTTGTGTTTCTACCTGTTTACTCACTGAGCGATGTAACTGAGGATTTTGAGTTGTGATGGGCCAAAGGGCCAACTGACCATATTTATGGGGCCAAGTTACTAAAATGATTATCACTACCATTAGCTTCCAATTGCATAGGACGGTGATAGGTAGTTATTATTGACTATTTTTCTACATTTTTAATTACTTTAAAATAGTTTTTTAAAAAAAGAAAAGGCTGAATATTATGTGCTCATTTGCTTCAGGGATTTTAAAGAGTAAAATGACTTCACTTTTTAAAAATGGGGGGTTCTTTCTTTTCTTCCATCCCACAGTTATTGACAGAGAACTGTAAAATGCCGTTAAAAATGGCAGAAAACCCCCGAACTGTTGGCCCTTGGTAAGAGTCAAGTCATCTTACCAAGGCGACGATGTTGTGTCCATGTCTGACGTAGGTGCTTATCCTCAAGTAGGTGAAAACTTTCCAGCAAGAATTAGGCCCAAGTTGTAAGAACCGCCCCATTTCGGTAAGTCGGGATCCCTGTGATTAATGGTGGTGGGCGCAGCCATATCTCTGCCTGGCCTATCTTGGCACATAAGATGGGCAGGAAAACAACAACAACCAAAAAGATAGCTCAGTTCTCGTGAGTAATTTCGTGATTGATCTAATTTACCTTGAAGGTTAATGTATTCTAAGCTAATTCGGGGATTAATAACCACTTAAAGATATATGAAAGATATTTAGCTCTCTGTGAGCAGTGTGTCATCACCTCATTTATTGCCTCTTGGATGACTTTGGGACTTATCTGATGAGATTTAAAGCGAAATTTCATTGTGGAATACGGAGGATGACAGGTGCAGTGCATACGGGGCTTTGAACCATATTGTTGTTAATAACAAAAACAAGCATGTAATTTGATTTTCTATAATGCGATCTTCAGAAGCAAATATTTGTTTTTGAGGTGGAAATCATTTTTATCTATTGAATGAGATAATTGAATATGCTGTTTTGCTAAAAGGGAAGGATTGCCTTTAGGATAAAAAGTGACACGTGTGGTTTATTGTACTTTGCTTCCTTTATTTAATCATAACATAGCCGACAGGTGAGAAATCTCACATGTGGGTATCTTAAATAGCAGCTCATAGACTGCACTGCCTCTGCTGATTTTCAATGACTTGAAACGCGCTCACTAGTCCAGTGTGGCCCAACTCATTAGGGTGTGCTTAGAGCGAGGTCACCCAACCCAACGCATGGGGAGCTCACCCCAACATATCGCTTTCTCTTTCCTCTATATGAATCCCTCTACTTTTATTTACTTATTTTTGCTTGTTTTCACTTTTCTATTTATTTAATTGTACTTTCAATTCCAAACCAAAAGAACATGGATGCTGACAAAAGCGATCGCACTAGAAGGGGTAGAGGGCGTTAGAATTTATAGGTGTTAAGGTGGTATGAAGTGAAAATCAATCCTCCCCTCCACTTTGAAAGGGACATCATGAAACTTAGGACGCACAATCATAGTTGTGGTCACTGTGATCATGACCATGCTGTAGGAGGATTTACTAAGTATTTTTGCTACCCTGTCTCTTTTGTTCCAGATGTCACCCCCACAAGGAAGGTGATGTCCTTATTTCTCGTTTTACAGAAAAGTAAGCTGATTTTCACTGTTTATATGGAATTTTGCCTCAGTGCCAAAGGCAAAGCAAGAGGTACTCTGAACCATCATTGCTTTTATTCAACCCAAACGAGTGAGAGTCTCTAGAGAATCAGGGATAGTATGGGCACATTTATGAGAAAGACTGTTCATTATTGCACTTCTTGTATGCAGTGCTTAAGCAGTGAGCATTTGATTTTGTGCCTCTATTCACCTGAAGAGGATGCTGAACAGATTGGGAAAAGACCAGGGTTTCCCTGCACTTTGGTGTGTGATGGGACATAGATGTGAGCCTGTCTCATCCATCCCTTAAGTAGTAAGGAATCCAGACTTGCACTTTCTTCCTTGTATCTTCTTGTGAGGGCCATGCCTGGGACAGAGAAGCTGTAAAACATGTTAGGAAGATTTCACAGGAAGGCCCCCAAAACCTTACAGAGCACCCAGACTTGTGGCCCACTTGAGACAATTCAATGTTGGTCTGTAGAGGACAGTCAGAGAGGCAGCCGCACCTGGAGTGGATAACGGGGCTCTGGCATTTAAGAAAGATGATGGTCCCCTTCTCGCTAATTCCTGTTCCAGTCCCAATGCCAGAGATGGCCAAGGAGGCATGCAAAGGGCTGACCACATCCTTCTCTCCAAGGCAACACCTTTGTCCACGAGTCCAGTAGGCAGGAGAGCAGGTGAACTTCAGACTGGGTGTGAGATTGAAGTTTTGAGTTGTATTGGACTAAGTTTTAGTGGCCGAAGTGATCATGAATTAAAACTGTTACAGGATTTGGAGAGAAGGTGTCCACTCAGAGGAAAGGAGGGATTGTGAAGAACTGGTTTCTCCCTCACAATTGGCACCACTGAAGAGTGTGCTCTAAATCGCTGTAATTCGCTATAAATTGTAAAATGTTATTCATGTGTACAGACTATTCACATCTCCACTCTAGTGCTATCATTTATGAGATGGCAATACGAGCCTGGCTGCATGCTAAGTGTCTCTTTGAGACAATGCATAAAATCATATGCGTGCAGTGGATCTGAATTATGAAGTACAGGTACACAGTGGACAATTCGGGGCTCACCAGCCAACTTAAGAAGCATAGTTCCACCTATGTCGCTGAACTTTGTGTGTTCCTCTTCGATCTCATTTCCCTTACCTGATTTACTATTGTATTTTGTTCACCTGGTCCACAGATTAGCTCTTTGCCTGTGTATATATTGCTTTGTAAATACATGACATGTATTTAGTGCAAAGCACTTATGCAAATGTTGGATGCAGATGATAATGACGGGGACCATTACAATGATTGTCTTTACGGAGCATGTTCGAAAGGCCAGACTTTCTATTTCTAGTCCTCTCAATATCCTGCAGGATGGTTTCTGTTATCATGATGTTATAGGTAAAAATGCTGAATCAAACAGAAGTTTACTAAAGCTACACACAGCTAATAGACAGAATGAAAAACACCTTCTTCAGTTGGCAAAGCTTTCCTTTATTCATTGCGATAGCTTGATGCACTTTCTTATGTCTTTAGTGTTTCTCCCAAGATCAGGTCTAGGCCTTGCTATAATTGACGTCTGGAGATATCCACGTGGTCTTTTGCCTGGTACCAAGCATTGGGTAATTCCTGATCGTGTCTTCCTGGGACTCACGGCTTCCTGCTGCTGCTGCCTTTATACTGATATAAATTGCATTTTTAATTGGTAACCACTGAAAAATGATTTAAAGGAAAAGTCACTTCAGAGAGTTGAAGCTGGCTACTTATCTGAAGCCTTAGTTGCAGAAACACGAGTGTTCAAAGGGAGTCACCCTAAAGAAGTGATTTATCTCTAGGAGTTACTGATTCTCTTGACTCAGGCATTGTGGAACTGAGCAGAGCTATGAGTGATTTATGGAAAGATATCAAGGAAGAATAGAAATAAGATGTCTCTATAATCAGAAACATTTTCTGTTTCCCTTTGCTCAAAGTGAACCCCCTCAAACTGTCATAATTAAATCAATTACCTTATATGAATACCATGGCCCAACTAGTTCAGAAAGTTGAGTTTAATTCCAACAAAAATAATTTATCATTGATAAGATCATTTAAATTGTACTTGTCACCACAAAAGTGTTCTTTAAAAATGCTCCAAGGTTTCATATCTCTTCTTTTGCAGTGAATTATAAGATCAATTTCTCTCAGGTTTCAGCGTCTTTAATTGGAAATCCTCATTAAGCACTTTTAGCATCTGTAGGGTATTGTGATGTCTTGTTTCATTTTGTTTCACATCCTTGAATCTTTGTTGTATGACTGTGTGTGTTCATAAGCCGAACAGTTAGGTGGATTTTGGGTCTGCATGCATGTATGCCCACACACATTCCTGAAAGAGTAAGAATATGAACTGTGGACATATTATTTTGTCATTTATTTTGTAATCATTATTAGTTTGCTATGGCGGATCCATTTCTTTGAGGGAAGCCTTTTAGTATGAGTTTGGAGTCCCAGTGTCAGCACCGATGATCCATGTGACCTTGGGTCTCAGTCTGCTCAACGACATAATGAAATACCTGTTGATTACCAAACACTTCTCTGAGGAAATGGACCATATGGATAGAGAACTAAGTACAGCGTGGGGCTAGCAGGGCCCTCAGTGTGTGGCAACAGAGGTCGCTCCTGTCTGCCCTCTGACCTCAGGGTGAGTTAGCACTTCCGAAAGCAGGTGTTTTGGTTTCACCAGGAAAACCTAGCACCATATTATGAATCGGCTACTAAAAGGCGTAGTATGTAAGAGACCAATAGTAACAGTGATAATCATTCTATCAAACAGTATCTTTTGCTAAGAGCCAGAAAGTATTTGAAATCTGCCAACAGGATACATTTGGAAGCAAGTTCCCTGGTCCCATTTGGGCCTTGGGGTGGCTGTAATTCCAGCACATAGGTTGGCATCAGTCTTGTGAGAGACCATGGACCAGGATCTAGGTAAGGTGTTCCTGTGATCCTAGCACTTAGAAACTGCAAGGAGTAACGTGCTGTGTTGTTTTAAACTGCTAGTTTTGGGGATGCTTGTTACACAGCAGTTACATAGCTCATTGTCCATTGCAAGCTGCACTCTTACTTTGCCTTTCATATTTATTTTTTGCTGTTTTCTTCCTTAACATCCCCACTCTCTTTGTTGTTCTATAGTGCTTGGCACTTTCTAAATTTTTAATTTCATTTTGAAGGTTACCATCTATCTCTTTTTAAAATGTAAGTTTTACAAAGGTAGAGAATTTAGTCTGTTGTTAACTGTGGTTTCTTTCAGTACCTGGCAGTTACAGACTCAGTAAATCTGTTAAGTGAATACACGAATAAACTTAGGCTCAGAAAATGAAGTTGTCTTAGTTTAACTATGGTTAGGAGGAAATTTCAATGTGTTTGTTTTGTTTTTGTCCCAGCTCAGGTCTACTCTAGATTTGGGACATTTTAAATGATTAGGTGTAGAGAGATGAGAGATGAGGTTCCAACAATTTGAGGAACTTTTTAAAAAATGTCATTAAAAACCCAATTCTTTTTCCAGATTGTTATAACCTTTAGTAAATTTGCCTTCTGGGAAAAGATGGACGAAGCAATGGCCTTCTGCTTAAATGGCTTTTACCTGGATTTAATTTCATCCATGCATAGCATCAGTATGAAGTTTCTTTAGGATTCTCTTGATAAGAAGCAATGACAGCAATCACAGTGTGTGTGTGGGGAGTGAAAATAACTTTGGCCTTTATTTCTTTAGCTTGGTTCCAACTTTTCAGCTTCTCTACGTTTCCAAAAAGATGCTAAATTTTTGTTGTCTCTCTTGGACACATTGACTGTCCTCCAATTTTTCTGTCTGCCTTGCCATGAATAGTTTGCAATTCCTATGATTAAATATGCAATTAAGACTTAAAGTAAAGCACAAGAAATTTTGCAATTAGAATGAGGCTGTGATACTGGTGACAGATTTAAATGTCAACACCTCCAATTGGAATCACAAGTGGGATTTTCCTCTCAGTTAGAGTCCGGAAAACCATCCATTAACCATTACTAACCAGGATCCGATGAGAATGGAAATCAGTGTACTGATAGCAGCACCTTCCAAGCCTGTCATGGACTTATCCCTAGTACCTTTTGGAATGAGCTGTAGGTTGCAGTGTGCAAATGATACAGTGCAAATGATGTTATTTTAGCTTGTTTATCAATGTGTCATAGCATCTCTCCCAGCTTGGTGCATTGCATTGTAAATCTGACATTCACAGCAAAGCCCCCATGATCCGCTACACTGCTGTGAGTTGCAGCAATGTTATTATGACAAATACATTCATTTGTCTATATGGAAAGGATTTAAAGGCTGCTGCATTCATTTTTTACCACAGTCTGGGTATTTAATCTTATGGACATTGTTCAGCAAGAAAATGATCTCTCCCTCCTACCCATTAGCAACATTCTTCCAGTCTTAGGAAATATAAATATTGGAACACATTAATGAAAATGACATCCAGTGCTGATATATTCATGCTCAACAGTGTGATTAAGCACCCTGTTAATTAACTCTTTTTGCCAGAATACATTCTCATAGATTAGAGCTATTCCTACTGCCAGGAAAAGGTTAGTAGACTGGCCCCTGAGATGGTCAGACATTAGACGTCATTACTTTAATTAAATTCCAAGAGCATAGCAAAAACAGACAGAATCTTCAGTATAAAAAAAGATTCTATAGGGAAGAGCATCACAGTTGTAGTGGTGATTAGGACTGTAAAGTTCCTACTTTTGACTCACAACCTCTACCGCTTTGCCAAGTATGTGCTGCTCAGTGCTGTGATCACATGTTTCTATGACTGTAATTTATTAAGTGTATGTTAGGTTTTAGGCATTATCCTAGGTGCTGGGGATAAGGGTGTATATTAGTCCATTGAGGCTATTACAACAAAACATCATAAACTGGACAGTGTGTAAATGACAGAAATGCATTTCTCATCATTCTGGCATCTGGGAAGTCCCAGGTTAAGGTACTGGGCAGATTTGATGTTGCAGAGGATCCCTTATGTGCATGCTCACCTGGAGGCAGGGGTGATGATGGTCTCTCAGCCTCTTTGGTTAGAGCACTAACCCCATGCCGGAGGCTCCACCCTCATGACTTCATCACTCCCCAAGTTCCACCACCTAACACCTTCATTGTGAGTGTTAGGGTTCTAACACATGAATTGGGGGAGGAGAATAGGAAACATTTAGATCATACCAAGAAGCCAGAGAGTATTCAAGGTCTCCCCTCTCATGGTGCTTACATCCTGTTTGGGGTGGAGACTGTAAGAGACAGATAAATAAGACAAAGAGCAGGTTAGATAGTCGAGGAGGTTTGGAAGACATATGAATAAAGCTTAGATTGGGCTGTTAAATACCAGCCCAATACCAGGAGGTGATATTTGTGTTGAGAGCAGATGATAAACTGAATGAAGAGTCTAGCAGGGTAAACAGACTGCTGGGGAAAGGGCCCTGATTTGGGACTAGGGATTCAAATCAGATCAAGGACAAGCCTAGAGAGCAGGGCAGGCATCACTAGATACAGGTGGCCAGCTCATAGGGCAGGTCATATTTGTGCATTTTGTTCTTCAGTCCATGTGAAGTCATTACACAGAGGAGGCTCATGATTAGATTTGTGTAGTTTAAATTGACTTTAGTAATAATGTTTCAGGAATGCACACAGAAGATCAGAAGACAAAGCAGGAAGAGCTTTTAGGAAGCTATTCATTATGGAAATAATACATGACACAGACACCCAGCTTAAGAACAACAGCAGAAATCGAGCACCGTTATCAAAGTGGATCTACCGACGACTTGACAACTCTACATTTGATTCCCACTTTCTTCGTTATATCTCACACTACTTCTTACCTCTATGAGTGGTGTAGTCCACCAAACCCACTGCGGTCTACTCTATGCATTTCTCCCCCTCACCTTTGCTCAGATTATGTGGGGGTCCCTGAATTTGTCAATTGTCCATAACCTAGGTCATTCCTAGCACGGCTACTTTCCTGAAGCCCAAAGGGACCAGGCCTGTCTATGTACCTCAGGTTTGCATCAGGATCAATCAGATTGCAAACTTTCTTGGACAAACACCTGGGGATGCTCAATATTTACCAATTCATGGGCTTGGGTGGGGAATTAGGGATCCATAAATTAAGTGTCTCAGGGGACTCAAATGCCCTCTTAGGTTCTAAAACAACTGACCGCGTGCTTCCTTCTGTTGCGTAGTATTAGTTGTTTCTCTGGTTAATGTGCATTTGCACAGAAAAAGTTGGTTCTTAGGGTTCAGAGGGATCTGAACCCTGATTTTTTCCTGTTTTACATTAGCTGTTAGGCAGTGTCAGGAAAGTCAGTACTTCTGGGGAATAGTAATGCCCCCCTCCCTGGGACTTCTAAGATGAGATTCTATATGTGACTGCTATTATTTACCATTTTAACAACAACCATAAAAATAAAACTAATTCATCAGCATATACTATGAAAGTGCTACTAGCATTATAAGCAATAGTTTAATTGCTTTTTTACAGAGGAACTTTCGTAGTTTTCACCATGACCCTATGTAGTGGACAACATTGCTTTCTCCATTTTAGATATGAATAAAATGCAGCACAGAGAAGCCAAAGAATTAGACTAGCCCACCTTGCAGTAAGTAACTGTGAATAGCTATCTTTGCTTTAAATACCTGTAAGTCACTGTAAATAAGAGTCCATGTTCAGCGTATCAGACTACTCTTCCTCCTACTTGGGCAGCGGAGCCTCTAAGGTAGGCACATCATACACAGAAGCTTTTGTTTCCTTGCTGTAGTGTTTTATTAAATGGGAGGCTGTTAGCATATGCACTGGACATACAGCGACTGTAGTTCTAACTTACACATCCCCACTGGCTCCGCCTTCCTCTGTTCCCTGGAAGTTCTGTCTCCCAGACGTTTTTTTTCTCAAGGAACTTTCGTGTTGTCTTCACACAAAGAAAAAGAAATACCAACAAATTGGGGAAGCCTAAGCTCGAGCAGACTGCCCAAGATGGGGAAGATGTTCAAAAAACTTTTTCCAGAACCAGTGAGTAAAAGCAGTCTTCTTCATCTCTGTCAATTCAGGACCTTCTTTGGGGTTATTTCCATTTCATCTCTGTCTTTGGTGTCTTCACCCACACAATCAATGAGCTCAAACTTGCGTTGAATGTATCACTTCTTTCTTACACACACACACACACACACACACACACACACACAGAATTATATATATTCTGTTCCCAATTTTTCATTTGCTAAGATGAGTAAGTAGATGCCAGCATTCACCATGTGTTGGAGTAAGCAACAAGTTGTACAGCAATTGATTTTTAGGAAGATGCCAATGCAACTTTAATTCTCTCCTACAATGAATATAGCTAGCAAGAAGAACCAATTTGTATTGCTATGAAGTTCCAAAGTCCTGCCTAAAATATAACACCTCTAACAGATGGTGGCTGCTGTTTCTCTATGGAGAGCAATAGAATGCCGCTGATGTACAGATGTATTTTAAGGGGAATAACAGAATTGAGATTTCCAACAACTTGGATGTCAGGGGTGAAACGCACCACAGACAAGCTGGGACATGCAGTCTGAGGGTGCCCACACGATCTCGAAGAGGTATGTAGCCAGGCCTCAGGGATAACTGGACTCACAGACTCGTGGGGCATAAATGTTATTGCCTTCTTTTTGGCTTTTCTACTTTTCTCTGCAAATTTGATTTATTTACTTGAGTCTCCTCTTGGTTTGCCCTTTACTAAGACCCTGAACTTTTCTATACGGTCTCTATAGCTTCTTCTCTGGAATGTATGTCTGACTTTTCTCTCTCTCTCTCTGTCTCTGGTTCTCAGTTTTTCAGGGAAAGTCCTTTGAGGTCCAGTCTGGGTCAGAAGCCCACTCGAAACAGAGGAGCAGAGGCTACTGCAGCCCCTACAGGCCCTACTCCAATCACACAAACAGTTTCAAGGAGAAATTGCTTCTGAAAGAGGAAAGGGGCAGCTGGCAGAAGGAGGTTAGAGCTGGAGCGACGCTGGGCAGATAAAAGAGTTTTGTGTTTATGGGAATCTACCAGGAGATTCAATTTCTATTGCTGTAAATGTCTGAAGTTGTATTCAAAATGATCATTCTTGGCAGATAAGGGGTATTGTCTTTCTTTTTATGAGAAACGAAATACCACTCGACTGCAAATATGTTTAATGGGAAATATTAGAACTGAATTTTTAGGTAGATGGAATGCCAGCAATCATCTTTTAGCCTTCAGAGAATTTATATTTCATGCAATATGGAGCCACCTTGACCATGCATTTCCAGCACAAAACAAACAAATCAAAACCAAGTACTGATTATTTATTTAGCACATCAGAGATGCTTTATGATTTAATATTTTTAATGGCCTCTACAGTAAGTTGCATTGCTGTTTCATGATGCAGATGAAGTTTCTTTATATAAAAACAGGATCAAAGGATCTAAATATTAAAACAGAAACACTAAATCTACTGGAAGACAAAGTAGGTAAAAATCTTGGAGACATAGGAGTAGGGAGAAAATTCATGAATAAAACGCAAACCGCACAGGAAATACTTCAAAGAATCAACAACTGGGATCTCACATTACTAAAAAGTTTTTGCATTTCAAAAGAAATCACCAACAAAGTGAAAAGAAAACCCACAGAATGGGAAATAATTTTAGCCAACAGTCCTTCAGACAAAGGACTTATATCTAGAACATATAAAGAACTGAAAAACATCAAGCCCCCCAAATTCAAAGACCCACTCCAAAAATGGGCATCAGAGATGTACACACAGTTTCAGATGAAGGTATACAAATGGTAAATAAATACATGAAGAAATGTTCACCATCACTGGCCATTCGAGAAATGCAAATTAAAACAGCATTGAGATTTCATCTCTCCCCAGAAAGAATGGCTGCCATCAAGAAATCAACTGATAACAAATGTTGACGAGGCTGTGGGAAAAAGGAACACTGCTCTACTGCTGGTGGGAGTGTAGACTGGTGCAACTACTGTGGAGGTCAGTATGGAGATTCCTCAAAAAACTAGGATGGGAAGCTCCATTCAACCCAGCTATTCCCCTCCTGGGTATTTTCCCAGAAAAATTGAAAAGATCATATCACAGTGATACACGTGCACCCATGCTCATAGCAGCACAATTTGTAATAGCAAAATCTTGGAAACAACCAAAATGCCCATCAACCGCAGAGTTGATGAAAAAGATGTGGTATTTTTATACAATGGAATACTATTCAGCTATAAAAAGTTGATCTTGAGGCCTTTATAAGTAAATGGAGGCAACTTGAGAATATCCTCATTAGTGAAATAAACAAGACTCACATTAGTAAACATCACATTGTCTCTCTAGTGTAAAAAATAAGAACTGAAAGAATAATGGCATCAAAAAGTATAATAGATATAATAGATACTGTAAAAGTGAGAGGGAAGAAAAGTGCTCTAAAGGATATAACAGTTTGTATAGTGTGTAAGATAGATGACCACATTACTAAGCTTTTGTGAGATCATTGAACAGAAGAGTTTGTACTGTGAATGTCTGAGTGTCTAGCCACTGTTTATGTTTTGATTTTGTAACTTTAACAGCTATTGTTAAGATGACAATATGTAATGTATCAACTAGCGATTTTAAGATGTTAATTTGTTTTTGAATTCTGTATTCTACTTTTTAACATTTTTTCCATTTTGTCTTTTTTAAAATTTTCTTTTCTTTCTTTCTTTAAATACAAAAAAATAAATAAAAACAGGCTCAGAAAGACACGTTGTAGAGAGGAGGGAGCCGAGGAGCCAGGATTCAAAACTCAGCGGTCTCCCTCAGCTTCCCGGTTGCTGGCCTGTGGACTGAGGTTGCTCTTCAGGTGGCCAGAAAGGTCCAGGTGGCTGGAGGCCCCGGGCTGCTTGGTTCCAGCCACCGCAGCCTTTTGCCACAGTGCGTCCGGCGGACTCATCTTCTGGCTCCGCCTGAGCTGAGCAGGGGTGGAAAGTGAGGGTTAAGTATTTATGTGCGTGACTATATGAATGTGACGTTGGTTTATACCAGCACAACTGTGGTTGACTGAACTCCCCGCCCCCACCTAATCTCCACGACAGCCCCCGTTCCCAAAGGCCTTTCCGGGTGGCAGCTGCAATCCCCGTGCCGAGGGCCACAGTCACCTTCCCACGCTCTCCTCCTTCACTCATTCTCCGGCACGGCCCTCTCCTCAGGGTAACCTACAGCTTCCTCTTCACCCTGAAATCGCTCTCACAGGAACGAGGCTCATGCAGCAGGGAGGACTTGACCTTGGACATCTGACCCCTGTAGGGCTCTTGACTTAGGACACGGGGACAGTGATGACAAGAGCAGACTGGATCACCCAAAGGACTCAAAGGAAATTAGGCTTTTGTAGAGAAGGGTTAGCAGGGAGCTCAGACCCCCTGGAAATTACAAGGAACACAAGAAAACCCATTGCCAAAAAGGGATAACCAGCAACTCCGTATTCTGGTAGAACTCACAGGTAAGGCAGTAGAAAAAATAATGGTTCAATTCAAAGCTTCGTAATCTAAATGTGTTTAAAGTTTTTAAAGAAGTGAAGGGCGAGCATGGCAGGTGAAAGCTACATTCCCTCCTCCATTGTTGAGGAAACCACATTTTTTTCTTCCTGAGCCTGGAATCAGGGAATTACTGAAATCTTTGGAAGACCTGTTGCTTTTTGCGTGGATTTGCCTGAGATGTCACATATCACCAGGTTGGGGCTTGAAGGGGAAGTGGTTGTGACAAGGGGTGGTGGGGGGACATGGTGAGAGTGTAGTCATGGTCTTCTTTCTGCCTCCATTTTGAATTTGGCCATGCATGTTTGAAGCTGCAGGTGGTGTCAGTGGTGGAGGCATCTAAAATGCTGGGGATGGCAGGGGTGAAGGTGACAGAAATCTTGGATGTTTGAAGACGTCTCTAGTGTACCCTCTCCCTTAGAGACACTAAAGAACCACCTAACACAACTTCTTCAACTTCTTCCTCCTCCTCTCGCCCTCCCTCCTTTTCCTTTTCCCTCTCCTTTCCTTCCCCTTCTTCTGTTGGCTGTACTGGAGACTGAACCCAGCACTGAGCCATATTTCCAGCTCTTTTCTACTTTTTATTTTATGTATTTATTTTGAGACAGGGTTTTTGCTAAATCAACAGGTTGATCAAACATGACATCCTGCTGCATCAGCATCTGAGAGTGCTGGGACTATGGGGGACACAATCAGCGCAAACATTCTGTATCTACATAGATGAGAGAGGGAGGCTGGGTGACTTTTCTTATTCAAGAAACTCCTGAGTGCTTAGTACAGTAGTGCTTAGTGCTTAGTACTGTATTGGGTGAAAGCAGTGTAACCAAAATGAATTATTAAATGAGACTCAGATGTTGGAAAGATATAGACCATCAAAAAAGAAAATATGCCATTGAAACAAAGATAAATACATATATAACTTGAAACTATAATACTACTAGGAATCATGAGGCAGAATGTGTTACTTCCCTAAAAATAACTTCTAAAGAAAATCATCACCAATTTGGCACCTATGTCTTCTATTTAATTTTCCTTCTTTTCTGTATATTTATATATATGTAATTATTAACTTTTAATTTTTTACAAGCATTGTAACATACTATTCATGATGTTCCATAGCTTTCTTTTCCATCTAATCCTGTCTTTGCACAGCTTTTGATCTTCCTCAGTCTTTCTAAGGACTATATGATTTCTTTAGCACCGTGTAAGTTTATATATCCTTCGGGGATAGCTCTAGGCATTGGTTATTAAAATAAAAAATGTAAGATTTGTAGTGCTTGGTATCCTAAAATATCCCCAAACAATACAAAAATGTACATGATCTAGAATATTTATTATAGCTTTTTGTTTATGATAATAATAAGAAAAAATTAAGAAACACAAATATGGCTCTCTTTCAGTTCTTGATCATATCTATTGGTGATCTGTTAATATTTTCCAGAATGTATTAGTGTACACAAAATGAATTACTAACACGGAGGCTACTCTTGGACTATATTTTTTCCTTTTTCTTTCCTTTCCTTTTTCTCGTTCTTCTCTCCCTGTCTTTCTCCCTCCCTGCGTCTATTTTGCAGTACTAGGGATTATGCTCAAGGCCTCGCACATGTGGGACAAGTGCTGCACCACTGAGCTGCAGCCGGAGTTCTGAATTTCCTTTTCCTGAAAAGCATTGTACTGTAGAAATTGCTGAGTATTTTGTCACTTAGATAAGTGCTCCCAAGTAATAAGGTAATATGGAATACTAAGTCACCTCTATATCACTGTTTTTGTGTTCTGTAATTGTTAATGGGCTAATGGACAGTGAGGTTTGAGTGAACAGAACATAAACGCAGAGACAGAAAAAGGTGGTGCTGGCTTCTTTCTCCAAAATGATGTGCCTTAGTTACACCTAATGCTTCAGGTTATGAGCTGCATAACTACCCAGGGAAGGACTCATGATCACAGTCTGATGAAACCAATGAATTTACTTTTACAGATTGAATATCATTCTTCACTCCAGATACCAAAAAAAGACTAGAATTTCTGTGAAAAGATGATACTTTTATGTTATTTATTCTAATATTAAGATTCCTGTCATATTTATTGAGTAAATAACTGTTGAGTTTTTACTGTGTCCTAGGCACTGTTTTAGGTGCTGTAGTTACAGGAGTAAAGAGAACAGAAAGACTCCTATCTCTAAAAGGGAGTAAGTGAAGATTCATTTCAAGTGTCTTAGCTCAAACTGAGGGGGAAATGATGTTTACCATTACCTGAACATGAATAAATGACTTGTATATTTTTTAAAAAATTTATTTTAAAGAGAATAAAACAGAATAAAGCCAATCAAAATAAAACAATGTGACACAGGACTTCAAAACAAGGTAATAGGAAAACAATAATAGCTACCATAATGCCTCTGGTTGTCTTCAAAATAGCTGCCCATCCCATCGGACACAGGAAAATCAAACAAAACAGGATAGACCAGAACCAATAAAAAGAAAACGATGAATGCAACACAATCCTTCAGGACAAGATAATAGTAAATCCAAAATGGCTACCATAATATATCTTGTTATCTTTGAAATAGCTGCCCATGCCATCAGAAAACAACAAAATCAAACAAGGTAACACAGAATAAAACCCAACCAAACAAAACAGTGAAATTAATACAGGACTTTAAAACAAGATCACAGAGAATTAACGGTAGCTACCACTTTCAGAAAGAGATCCCTCATAGATGCTATGCTGTGTGTTTTTATCCTCTGAATAGATGATCAGACTACCAGCTTTAGACCTGCTAAGTCAATGAAATACTAAACGCTACAAGCATTAAGTTGTGTTTTCCTTCAATAGCTATCATTTCAGCCTGTGTTTCACAGTATGACAGGACTCTTCTTCTCTCCCAGCCCACATGCCCGGAAGGGTGATTGTCCTCCCTGTGGTCCATGCATGGTGCTGACTCACAGGAAGGGGCTGGATTCTTGTTCTCCTCTTTGTGGCCCATGAATGTCACTGACTCACAGGAAGGGGCTGGTGTCTGGTTATTCTCCCCATAGCCCATGCATGGTGCTGACTCCATTGACTTGTATTTTTAGTGAGATGAGTTTTTAAAATTTTACAAATAATTACTAAGAATGTGTTGCAAAGCCAAAATAATAATTTGACTGATTAATGGGAAATTTCAAAACACCTCTGTAGTAGTAAACCAGTATGTGAAATTTCAAGGAGAAGAGCTTGTTGGGAGAGTATATTGAAATTTACTTAACATCTACTTCTTGTCTATTGCTACATGACAAACCACTCCCAAACTCATTGGCTTTGTAGTAGCATTTTCCCCACCCCACACTATGCTGTGTGTTAGTCTTTAGGACTGGGATTGGCTGACATGTTTTTCTGTGCCCCCTGTGGTGTTGGCTTGGCCCATTCAGCCCTTACCTTCCATTGGAAGGTCAGCTGGGAGCTACACACTCTCCAATGGCCTGGTTTCCATTCTGGTGGTCAGCTGGGCTCTCTGTATAGCCCATGTCACCTCACCAACAGGTCATACTGGACATGTTACCTAGCAACAGCGTGCCCAAAACTGAGACTCAGAAGTTTGGTGCTGTCACACCCATTACATCCTGTTAGTCAAAGCTGGTCACAAAGGAATCATGTTTGGGAATGCAAAGAAATGGTCTCTGTGTCTTAGTGAGAAGAGCTGACAAGAGATGCGTGGCCATTTGTTATCTGCCACGTCATGTGTCATTCCGTTGTCTACTATAATTTGATATGAACTAAATATATGATTGTTCTACATTTTGTGGCGTTTGATCATAATTAGGCATGGTTGGATTTGACTGAAAGCCAAATTGGAGTTCTAATGAGACATCAGAATCATGGAATGGGGAATCAATTCTCCATTCTCTTCATAGCCAGTTAAGCATAACTTATCATTTCTAATAAACTATACTTTCTTTCCAAATGAGCTCTGCTAGTCCATTCTTGTCAGAAAGACACATGAGCAACAGCTCACCAGGTGGCTAGGTTAATTTTTAATTGTCATGTTTATTCCAGTGAAAAATAGATTTGCCTGATGAGCTGAGAAACATGAAGGAGATATAAAAACGATGGTTTGAATTCTTACAGTGTTCAATTTACTCTTGGAAGATACACGATTGCCATGCTGATGAGAGTTTGGATAGCACATATTCACACCCTGATGGCGAGAATACAAATTGGTAGCTCCATTTTGGAGGGTACTTTAGAGATTTTTATGCCATATAATCACATATTGTATGTTAATAATCCTCACATATGTCCTCTTATTGGGAATAGTTAGGGATCATTTCTCAAAATGAATGCAAAAACGAGAACAAAAGCCTACTACCACAACCACCACTGCAACACTGATCCCAATAGAAACAAGAGAATGGGTGACTCCTGAAGGTTTGCATGACCAGATTAATCTGGGAAATAGTTCACACTTCGCTCCATTTTTGTGAGTCATATGATTTCTTAGCATTTTAAAGATTCTGGGACTCTCGTCAGTAGAGTGGCCAATATAACTGTGCATCTCAAAGAGTATTAAACATTCCTCAAATCAAGTATCACATCCACAGTTTTATTTCTCACAATTTCAGTTATCTGTGGTCAAATTTTATCTGAAAATACTAAATGAGGTTTCCAGAAATAAATAATTCCTAAGTTTTTAATTGGAAGCCATTGTGAGTAATGTGTTGAGATTTTGTATCACCTGGTTCTTTCCTGCCTGGGATGCAAATAATCCCATTTTCCAGCGTGTCCATGCTGTATAGGTTATGTTCCTGTTAGTTCCTTAATAGCCATTTCAGTTACCAGACAGCCTGTTGTGTTATCCACTCTCCAGGGCTAATGGTAGCACAGTGTAGGAATAGTGATGCCGTCAGTTTGATTATGGCAAAGAGGAGCTGAAAAGGGCTTCCTTTGAGGGAAAAAAGAGGATGTTTTCTACTTAATAAATGAAGAAAAATATTATGTGCTGAGTTTGCTAAGATATACAATGCAGTAAGGCATTTTGGGATAGAGATCACATTTATATAACTTTCATTATAATTTATAGTTATATTTAATTACTTTATTATTAAAATAGACTATTTCCATTACTGTTGTTCACCTCTTACTATGATTAATCTACAAGTTAAACCTTATCATATTTATGTATGTAGAGGAAAAGAGCAGTGTAGGTGTAGGGTTTTGTACTCTCCAAAGTTTGAGGCATCTACTGGGGGTCTTAGAAGGTGTCTCCTGTGGTGAACAATTATATTCTCCTCTCACTCTTCCCAAAATGTGCTTCCACATAAGCAGCACAATTAATCACTTTCTATGCCCTGGCACATGACTGCAGAAGGATTTTATGCATTAAAATGAGAAGTAGACTTGAAGACCTCTGTTACCCTACATGTCAGGTTGAGAATTTTGCAATATTTTCCTCTTCAGCTTCTATCTTTTTAAGTACTAATTTTTGTCATATATGTTAGTGACTTAATTCTTATAATTTATAAGTTCTAAGGCAGCATAAACTGGTGTTTGTGTTGGTGAAGATTTTTTATTTTCAGTCTAAGTATTGAAGTTAATTCACCATACATGGGTCACACAAATATCTACAGCATTGTGGGAGACTGATATTAGGCTGGCCTCATGGAGTTGGGCTGCATCTGTTTGTGGATAAGTGGTTAATGTGGGTTGCAAATGAAGAGTACTTGAGCTGGGTAATTTGTCACCTTCTTAGGCACTTTAAAATACTAATTACAAAATCTAACGACAGTGCCCAACGATGGGATACTTAATGGAGAGCACGACTTAGAAATGTCTAGGAAGGTTCTGAGCCTCTTGAATTTTTTGTTCCAGTCTTGGGCAATCAATGGTCTAAACACACATTACTACTGTATATGTGTGTGTGTGTGTGTGTGTGTGTGTGTGTGTATCTGCATGTGCACATGTGTGTGTATAGACAGCTATTCTCCGTGGAGCCTCAGAGGAAGTGGAAAAGGGGGACAGGGTGCTGCTTCTAATAGATTGCTCATATCTTTGCAATGGGCTAAGGAGATAAAGGCATTGACATGCGTCCTATGGTGGCCCCTTGCCACTGAAGATTTCTTGCCAAAAACATAATGCAGGTGAACATGATAGGGGCAACTCAAAACTCTGACCTCTAATGCTTTATGGTGCAATTGTCTGCACCCCAGCAAGGTGTAATACGGAATAAATGGAAGCTAAGTTGTAAGTTAGCTCAGAAGCTTTGTCCTGACCATTGTGTGTCAACAAGAATCTTGAAGTACAAATTTCCTATCAATTTTTGTGCCAAAAATATTTATGAAATTGCAGTTCCACCATTTCTTTGTCACCACAATTACAATTTCTTTATAACCTGGGCCAGGAAGAGAGCTTGTACTCCAGAGCACCGGCCGGTCAGTGTCTGAGTTAACACGGTGACAGTAACTAGTATCTACTGAGACCTCAGGATGCACCTGACTGTGGGCTTTAGCCATCAAGCCTTCTCCCCTCAGACCTCTGAAATCTCCCTTCTAAACTTCCACTCCCTTTTATTGTTATTTAGAAAGTGTATGTAGCAACATAGTCATTAGCATGAAGAAAATTGTGAAAGACTTTGAAATTCAGTGATTGCCCCGACTAACTCTACCCAGCCTATCTGCCTTTGTGTGCGGTTGTTTATTCTATCTCATAGCTCGGGGAGGAGATGCAGAGTAACACACCATCCCCATCTATAAAAAGGAAACTGAGGTTAGTAGAATGCAATTGATTATTGTTCTGTGGATACTGCACAGTTTTCCTGATTTTGCAACCACTTGTAAATTCATTTCTATTTTCCTTATCCAAATACAAATTTGTGGCCTCTCTGATTCTTTTTGAATTATTTGTAACAACTACTGGTTTCTCCATTAATTAATAAGTTAAATGATGTTTTGGATACATTTATTTTGTATTTATATGCCATAAGTATAGCTTATTTCAAAACTTATCCTGAAACATTAGCATACGCATTCCAGGCTAGGTACTCAAATGCAAAGCCAGTTGCCTGGTTCTGCTATTTACTTGAAAGTAAAAGTCATCTACCTTCAGTCTACCTAACTATCAATCTGTGTTTCTTTATCTGTAGAATGGGAATAATTGTAGTACCTAGTTGGATTGCTGTGTGTATTAAATTATATACTATAATATATAAAGTACTAGTACATATTGGGCACTGAAAAGATGAATGTTGTTATTATTTTTATTAATTACCAGTATTTATGGACCAACAATCTTATTTAGACATTATACAGGGAGGCCTCTGGACTCATGAAACTTAGAGCCTGAGGATTTTTCTGCTTACAAATTAATTAGAAATATAACCACAAGCAAGGAGAGATGCAATTCATGCCCCTCTATTTTATGAATTTCTTTCTTGTAAAAAAAGTGCTTAACATGAGCATTATATTTAGATTTTTATCGCCTTCCCTAGAAATTTATTTCCAGGTTGCTACCTGATCATGAATTGTATGAATTAGGTTGCTGTATGTTTTAATCTCATCCTATCCAACCTTATTGATACTAAGGTGGTGTTTCCTAAAACCCAAGACTATGTTTCTTTGGAGAAATGTGATCAGCTTTTAAAACAAAGCCAGGAAACACTCCAAAACCTTGCTACTCAAAGTGTAGACCAGTCTCAGCAGCATCATCACCGGAGAGCCAGTTCAAGAGCGGGCACAGACTTACTGATCAGAGTCTGCGTTCCAACACGGTCTCTACGTGATTTGAATGCATGTGAAGGTTTGAGAAGCTTGGTCCTAGCAGTCCTTTCTGATTGCTTCTTCTCACTTCACCCCCAGCTATTTCCAGATGGATGAGCCACATCAACCACATCCATCACTCAGCACTGATTTGCATGTTATTCTCCCTCGTCGCAATTTCCTTGGGAAGTGGAGCCCCTTTCTCATTAATTTACCCTTGGCAATTAGCACTGCAACAACCAGCACACTGCACATTCTGAAGACTGCCCAGATGGATCTGAATTCCCTGCACTATTAGCCGTGTAGAACTCAACACTGAGGTGGATTTTTGCAGAGGCAAGCCGAGTCTCATGAAGCTCCTCAAAGACATGGGAAAGGAATGTTTTAACCCAGGACCTGCTGAATGATGTCTTCTTGATGACTTGATAGAGGAAGGGGTAGGAAGAGGTGGCACAGAGTGTTACTGTGTTCCAGGAGGCAGCACTGTGCACCAGCAAACACACCTGTTTTTGTGCCTCCAAGATCTAAGTTCAAACCCTGGTTCTGCTCCTTTATAACACTGGATTGAATTTCTCTGAGGCTGTTTGCTCAGCACTCTACTGGGGATTAGACTGCGATTGTGTCTTTGCCTGGGTTCCCTTGGAAATACAGCTGGTAAGGCAAAGACTTCGGTGAATGTTGCTTATATAGAAATGGACCTTCGCATTGAGAATGGGTACTGGGAAACAAGTAGAGGACTCAGAAAAATCTCATAAGGGTTTTAATCAAGGCCTTCTTGAGAAGCATAAGGAAGGCTGCCAGAAGTTATCCGGTGGGAGAAAGGGAGGTAGGTGCCCCGCCAATTGAGGGTGTTCCCAATAGCATTAGCTCATTCGTGATGGCCTGTGCTAAGGAAAGCATATTCCCACAGGGCAGGGGGCGACTGCGGCAGAGTTGGACTCTGCTGGTGTGAGGTGGAGATGAAATGAGAGGCCAGGGGCCTGACGTGAGCGAGCGCGATGTCCGCCATGTCTTTTCCTGAGGATCCGACGGGATCCAGGTTCTAAAGCCAGATGCTATACGGTAAGTGGTCAAAAAACTATGAGCAGAATTATCCACTCCATGCTGCTTTGGGAGCTCCTGGTCCACTCCTCCATTTTGAAGACATCCACACCATGCTCTGTTTCTTTCCTCTTCCTCTTACTTCATGTAGCTCAGGAGAGGAACAACTTTTGTTAGGGTGACGATAAGCGGTGGGTCTGTCTGGATTTGGGAGATGTGATCAAAGTACAGAGAATAAATCTTTTCCTATTCCCTCTCCAACCTGCCATTTTAACCCCAATGCAAAGAGAAAATGGAGTAACTAGAGAACCAGAGAGAAATGTGAGTGTATGTGCAAAAATGCATGCGGATAAATCTCATTTGCCTCCGTGGGTACCTGGAGAAGGTGAAATGGTTGTGTGAGCGCAGTGTGTACATTCCCAGACCTCTTCTTCTGAGTCAAAACCAACTTTGCTATTATAAATGCACCCACATGATTCTCCTGATTTAGCCTGGCGGTTTTGACTCCTGCTCAGGGCCAAATACCTCCCAGCCAAGACCAGTGAGCTTGCCAAATTGTTTCGCCTCTTTTATTGCCAGGATTCATTGGCCTTTCTTACATTGTTTTGCTTCCCTATAATATTTTCAGCATATTAACCATAAATACTAGTATTGTTTACCTACAAAAAATTGAAGTCAGGAAGTCATGGAATAGTCATTTATCACGGGCTTTGGCTCAGTGACTTGAAGCTGAAAGTATAAGAAAAACAAAAGCACTGATTGTGCAGAGGTGGCCAAGTGCCTGGAGGATAAACGAAACTGAATCAAAGGAAAAAGGAGTCCTATGTAATCTGGATAGAACTTCAGCAGAGGTTATTTGGGTTCCAAGAGAAGACTCTTCCTTACTGAGTCTTCTACTTTGAAAGTATAGTATAAATATGTTTTGTCTGTTAATCTGCTAACTATTCATTTAAAGTCAAGACACTGTTTAATGACAGTGAAACCATTCTTCCTGTAAGGAAGCTATTTCAGTTTTGATGATTTTATAAATGTGTTCTAATACTATTGTTCAGAGTTTGCTCTATGGTGAGTGACAGATAAGCCTGGGGTGCTGGGAGAATTAGCCCCATGCTGAAAAGGTCGTCATGTAAATGGAGCAAATTCAAGCAAAGCAGAGCCTAGAGATGGGCAATTGTTGATGCTACTGGATGCAACCGGACCGAAAGCCATTTGTTTATTTATTTATTTATTTATTTACTGTTTACTGCATAAACCAATCAGCTTACCCAATTTTGAGCTGGATTTTTTTTCCTTACCACTGATGTTGTTATTAGTGATCCTGTTCTTATAAATGCACAAGTTATATAACTCAACCTGAACCTCTCCAAGAAAAGAATGGTGATGATGTGCAGCTGGAATATGTCTTTCCATCACTTAAAAAAAGTCCACTCAAAAGTTTCCTTTACTTACTGCTTTCATTAATATCTAAAACACTGTTACATATTTTTTTTGAGATTAACAGCCTATAAAGGCAGAGTCAAAATTATTACTTAGCAGTTCTGGTGACTTTGTTAGTTTATTTAATATTTTTATGAATTTTATGTTACTGTGTTAAGAATGTATGACATGAAATCTACCCTCTTAAGAAAAAATGAAGTGTACATTACACAGATACCAAAGCCTCTGCAGAGGGTATCGGTTTCCCATTTGGCAATAAGGCTCCTGGATGAAAAAGAAGACAAAGAGGGAAAAGTCTGCCGCTGAAGGGGCTCTGGGATGACTCAGTGTTCTTGGTGGAGCAAAGGCCAAGAGTTAGAGAGCTCATGGCTTTGATCAGATCAATCAGGGAGGTGGGTGGGGGTCGTGACAGAATGTACGGAAGAGAGACTTTGCAGGCATTGACTGTAAGGAGAAACAGTCAGCACTCTTGCACCAGGCACAGAGACCCTCCAGCTAGTGTACAACAGATAACTTGATGTGACTGCCGGGAAGATATAATTCACTTTGAGTCCCATGGCCTCAGCTGGGACATTAGATCCCATCTTACCTTGGAATCTCACAGGGCCTCCCTGCCATCCGCAGAAGGGGGCAATTTTTACCTGCGTGTTGCCACCCTGCTGTCCTGGGCTCACTGGTGTCTCAGCCAGACTCGGTCGCATTTTTTTGACCAATTAAGGAAACGTCTGCTTCTGTATAGCCAGCTCTGCGTATCTCAGTGATTAGGGCTGAAGTAAGGTCAGGTAAAGATGGAGGCAAGGGGCTTCATTTCCCAGGGGAACGCGCTTGGCATCTCCCACGCGCTAGCATTAAGTGTAGCGACAGAGCTACAGTGTTGTACAGCAGGTCTCTGGAACTATTTTTTACCTTATTTAACTGAAACATTATGTCCAGTGACTGATGGCTTCCAACTTCTTCTTCTCCAAGCCTCTGGCACCTAACGTTCCACTCTGATTCAATGAATCTGACCATTTGAAACACGTCAGGTAAATGGGCTTGTACAGTGTTGTCTTTACGTCTCTTCCTTATCTCACTCAGCATAATATTCTGAAGGATCATTCATGTTATCTCACATTGCAGAATTTCTTTCTTTTAAAAGGCTGGATAGTTTTCCATTGTATTTAGTGTTTGCATTATATTTCTCCCTGTCTGGTTTTCTTAACACTGACAAGTTACAGAAAAGATTGAAGGCTCAAGGATGAAGAAAAATACAAGATGATAGACCTAAAAGTTATGGTAAAGACAAAGCCAGAAATAAGGTAGTGGATTACATTACCTGAGGGATAACATTGATTTGAAGCTTCTAGTAGGTAATGAGAACACTGATACAAATTTCTTACCCTGATATAAAAGTTATCTAAATGACTGGGAATTTTTATACCTCTTTTGATAGTAAGAAAGTACAGCAAATTTCACTTAAGTACCTGCTGTTCTCCTTAAATTAAAAACAGATCTGGTATCATCGATCTATCCAGTGTGACAGCCTGGGCTTGCGCAGAGGACGGGAGAAGACGGGGATGCAGGTGAGGAGGTTGTGTGACCCCTGCTTGCTGCTGCAGCTCAGGAGAAGGTCCTGGAGTGCCTGAAAGGACAAATCACGGGCCAGCTGTGCCTCAAGCATGAGGTTCCCAGAGGTTATTTTTCTCATCACATTTGTAATATGTATCAGGCTATAATATACTCCATCCCACATTTATTTAGAACCCTGAATGTATCTGTGCTTCACATTTAACCCAGCTTCAGAAATTCTAACAAAGACGTGGGGTTGCAGAACACTAAAATATTACCATGGGAGTTTTGGAGGCTAGCCCAGCATCTGCTGTCTGCCTAGGCACCCCCAATGTCTTTTTTAACAAGGTAAAACCTGAGCATAATCCTGTCTCAGTACGGTCATTTACACTCTGCTGATGCAAGTGGAGTCAAGATATCCAAGGGTCGTTGGCATATTTTATTCATCAGTATTTTCCTCTGAGGTGAGGAAGCTGGAGTTTGCAAAGCACCTTTCCCTGAGCCACCTCCACGGAAACGCCCTTCTGGAAGCTCTCCTACATTGGCTATGCCTTTGCCACAGTGCACTGAGAGGTTCTTTAGGAGGCAAAAGAGAGATGGGCGTCCGTGCGGTCACGGCCTAGACAGGGAGCAGTGATTAATAGAGGAAAGTAACCTGTAAGGATCTTCCGTAAAGGGGGATATTGTGGCATTTTAGAAGCTTTGTTCTCTAGTTTATACCTCACCAAACAGCATTTTAAAGATTGCTTTCGAGAGTCGATGGTGTACTAAGTTTAGGGTTAACGTAATTGCGTTAATTCATTTAATTCCAACAAACAGATGTTGAAACTGGGTGGTAGGCAGAACGCTCCTTTGCTAGCACATGACCCTGCTGTGCTAGCTTTTCAAAATTGAGAAGCGCAACTATATGAGAAAGAGACGTCAGAAATTTTATTTCAATCATGAGTTAATGAGGGAATCAATAAGATATTACAGCTGGTTCATTTCTCTCCCTCTCTCTCTCTCTCTCTCTCTCTCTCTTTTTTGGTACCAGGGATCAAACTCATGACCTCGTGCTTGCCATGCAGGCGCTGAAGCCACTGAGCTGAATCCCCAGCCCCTACAGCTGGTTCAAAGGAGAATTTGAAAAACAGAAAAACAGAGAGCCCTTCAGTTGCTGAAATGAATTGACTTAATACATGCAAAATGGGTTAGTATTCACAGGACAATCATTGACGATCTGTCCCCCGATATAACTGGCCTTCCTATTGACAAGAATGATTTGCGTTACTTTCAGTTTTTAGCTCAAAGACAATAAAAGTGGAATGTCCCAGACAGTGAGGTAGAAAAGGCGCCAAGTAATCTTTTGTTATTGTTGTTTGCCTATTCAAATCTTTTACGGTATTTCTTCACAATAAGTGTAAGATGCATCCTTTTTGGAATATCTAGGTTTGTTGTTCATGGTCCCAACAGTCTGTTTCTTGGTGCGGTCCCAGTCTTCCTATGCTCTCTCTTGTCTCCTTGATCTTACATCTCAAAACCTTCTTCTAATTCTGTCATCTCCTGCTAACTCCTTTTTTCCCCTTTTTCTGCAGTGTCAGAAATCTCCCAGAGCAGGGCATTTGGAGAAGCCACCCTCCTGTACTGGAAATGCTGGCTCCTTAGCTACAGGTTTCAGTTCAAATCCCCCCTCAGAGATGCCCAATCAAAGGTACGTATGCGGATCCATCTCTCCCCTACTGCTTTGGTTCAGCTTCTTTATAGCACCTACTATTCCAAGCCCAAGATGCAATTTTACAATTACAATTTTACATAGTCTCTGCTCCCTCTTTTACTATAAGCTCAACGAGGGCAATAAATTTGCCTAGGATAGTGCCTGGCACATGGAAGTTATTTTATTATAACTTGCATATTTTAAAAAGTCTCTTATGCAACTTTCTTTATACAATGCTAAGTTTCAGTCATGTTAGATAACTCCAGCTATTGTGGATAAGTATAATCTCCAAATCTCAGTGGCTTCATGTGATAAAAGTTTATTTCTTTTTCAGATAAAAGTCCAGAGAAAGTGCCTGGTTTGCATGGCACTTCTCCAGATCCTTGATTCCAGGTAGATCGCCTTATCCCTTTCTCCAGAACGAGGTGTAATACCTGGGTCCAAGTTGGCTTGAGTCAAAGCAGGATGAAGCACGGAAAGGCTTAGGAGCCGGACTGGATGTGACTTCTGTCTGTCATTCCATAGAGCCTTGGTGGGGGCAGCATTGTGTGGAGCTGTCCTCTACAAACAAGGGAGACGACTCTGTTCTCCACAGTCATGCTTCCAAGAAAGAAAAGCAAGAGTGCCAGCAATTGTGCAGAAGGGAAGGGCGCAGCTGTAGGCAAATGAACATTTTTTAAACTGCAGTTTGTAGAAGTATGAGATAAGCTCTTTGGACAGCAATATTCATCAAGAGATTTTTAAAGAGGGTCTTCCACCAGGTGAAGAATTCAAAGAAGATATCAGGCAAGGTACTGCAGTTTAATATCTGGAAATAATGTCTTCAAGCCAAGCCAAAACAATGAATTTTAAAAGAAGAAAGTGTAGCCCAGGGAATCTGAAAGCAGAAATACATCAGACAGAAGGACCTTTTGCCTTTAAAATCTGCAATCAATACAATGTTGTAAGAAAGGTATTTCAGGTAAGGCTGAACTTTTAGACTCAAACTATCTGAATTATATTATTTTTTTCTGTTTGTAGACACTCTCAACTCCATAATGATAGCTGAATCTGATGAGATGCAAGATTCCATTTGAACTTGAGTTGATTTTATGGGCACAATTGTAACTAAGTTTTCTCATGAGAATGATAAAGTAATTGGATTACTTTTTTATTCCTTTTCTTAGCATCTGTTTAGACAGACAAATACAAGCAAAGGATTTTCCTGATGAGAACATACTAGCTCAATTAACTTTCTGGTTTGGAGGACATTTCTTTTTCTCCTAAGAGAAAATACAGCTATGCACTCAGAATAGATCTGCTATGAAAAAACAGCTTTATTCTTAGTTCCCAGTTCACAGCAGGGAAAATATAATCAGGTATTACACACTTGTTCTTCCAATACAGTGTAATTTTAACATCTTACAATTTGAAGACTTAAAAATGAAATTACACCAAAGCAAATCATTCCTTTCAAAATCCAGTAATAGAACTTGCCATGAAGGTCAAACTTATCTAAGAAAGAGAGAGCTAAAAAGGGGTTGGGTTAATACCTAAGCTTATTGAAATATTGACTTCTGGCTCTTGAGTTTTTTTAGATTATTAAATAATTCAGCCTAGAGAATTATTTTACTAAACTGTGTTTGGGGAGAAACCTAGAAACCAAGACAAGCCCAGCTTCTCAGAATCAATGTAGTTTAAAGATTTTGGTTTGATTGTCTTGAAATATTTGTAAGAGACTGTAATTATATCCTGGTGGGATTGTGGCTGCTTCATAGTTAGAAACAAGAATTTGACCTGTATCAAGCAGGGCGTGATAGTATGTATCCTCTCTTCTAAGATGCTTATGATTGTAATGTATTAATTGCCCATTGTTACAGAACAAATGAACTCCAAAATAGCGGCTAAATACTGCAAATCTTTATTATGTTGCATGATTTGCTACATTAAGAAGTCAGAAGTAGCTTAGGTGACAGGTTCTGACTGCAGTGTGTTTTGAGTTTTCTGTCTAGTTGTGGCTGGACTTCGTCATCGGAAGGCTTGACAGGAGTGGGAAGATCCACTTTCAAGAAGACTTGCTCATGTCTGACCTCTTATTGGCAGGAGAACTCCGTTCCTTAACACGAGCCTGTTTTCCCAGGCCCCTTAGCTGTTCTTGTGTGTGTGCGTGAGATCTGAGAGTGAAAGATAGCAACAATGTCTCTTCTGATCAACTTCAGAAGTCACACTGTCTTCCGGTGTCCTACTGAGCCTTATTCCATGTGAGCACGAATGCTGTAATATGTTAGTAGCTGAGGCTTATTACGGAGCAATACTGAAGGCCAGCTACCACAATTAAGTTTCTTGTAAATTGGAAAACATACCAAAAGTTTGAATATCCACAAGTGAGTAAATAATACATAAGTAATGAGATTTAAAGGAAATAGAATATTCAGGTGTCTAAGAGAAAATCATGAAATAAGCTTTCAACTGACCCTGAAATGCATGAGTGCATAGGCCTAATAGAAACAATCACTTTCTCTAAATTATTAGTACACTGGCTCAGAAAACAAATATTTAATTCTGGTAGGGAAAATAAACAAATCACAGGATGATCTTTCTCTGAAATGCACTGGCAAATATATACCTTTCTACATGCTCAATTGGTGAACATTTGGGAATCTTTTTGATTTTCTAGAAATGGTAGATTACTGCTATCATCAAATCTTCAGTTATGTTGTTTGTTCATATTATTTCCAAACTTTCCTACATTTACCATTTGCAATATATTTTCTGAAGAATTTCCTATGAAGTTTGTTGAAATCAGCTAGGGAATGAATTTGTGAAATCTGTACACGGAACCATAGCTATGGAGAGAATCAAAAGATGTGATTATTCATACCATTAATCTTTCTATTTTTTGCTGTGATAAATCCTTTAGTTTACCTAGATTAATTGAGCGTGGAGTCATAGGACTTTGTTTTAGACTAACTGTGATCTCAGGACCACCACTTAACGCTGTCCAGGTATGTGCTTATATGATTGTTGTTCTTTCACATGCATCTCACAAATGTTATGGGTGCCTGTGAGGTCTGAGTGCTGCAGTCTCTGGGGACAGTGGTGGACAGCAGAGAACTGGCTCTCTGTCCAGCAGCCTTTTGTATTTAGTGAGCGAGGCAAAATGAACACATGGATGTCCTATGAGGCAAGTGATGCTAAATGTTCTGAGATTGGCAGGTCTTGGGAAATGCAATTTCAGGTCAGAATTTAGGGAAGGCTGCTCTGTTGGGAATGGATGTGTGAAGGGAAGGAGTCATGGACCATGGCAAGTTCAAGGAGGGGTTTAAGGTAATGGAACAGAAAGTGTGCAACCTACACAGAGGAGTATCTGGTGTGTTTCCCAGTCAGCAGGTTCTCACCCAAACCCAGGAGGCCACGGGGAGGGAGCAAAGAGTGGTGGTCAAAAACAGTGATTTTTTTTTTTTTGTACTTCATCTTAAAGATTCTGAATTTTAGTCTGATTGCTGTAAGAAGCCACTGGAGGACTCAGGGTAGAGAAATGACCTAATCTGACTTGGTTTTAAAGGATCCCTGGGGAAGCTGGTTGAGAAATTAACAGTAAGGAATGGAATGGGAAATGGATTCAGTTGTCAACAAATGGCACAACACTCTTGCCCTGGTCTGGTGAGAGGGGATGGTGGTTGTGTGGATGTGACCAGTGGGCAGAGGAGGGGAGAAAGGGTGGCAGTGTGGACAGGCTGTCCCTGCTGCTCTTCTAAACTCTTCAAGACCGTTACATAAGAAAGTTAGGTATAACACGTTGGGGCCTAGGCTGTTGGAAGAGTCCTCTCATAGGCATATTTATTTGGTTGCTGACTCACACACTTGTAATACTCGTTAAGTCCTTAATAGAAAATTTTGCAAACTATTCATACGGATTAAAACTTATTTCTCAGGCAGATGCGCAAACCTGGTTGATGAGCCATTGAAAGTTTTCCACACCTCCTTTATTTACCTGAGGGATTGTTTTTGAATGAGAATTACTAAATGGGCAAGAATGCTGCATTTTGTGATTTATGAGACAACTTACCATGATTTTGTGTGCTAGAGACCAGCACTCTGCTGGAGAACACAGTAAGTCCCAGACTTAGGGACACGGGAGTAGCGAACTTGCGCAGATAAACAAGCAGACCTCGCATTCGGAACCCCCATAGATGTGAACAAATCGCGGAGGGGGCTCACGTGTCTGCCGGACAGTCACAGCCATGCTGCTGTGTTCCCACTTTACAGTACCATAGCCCGGCACTCAGTCAGGGCCCAGGGCTCCTGGAAGCAGGAGGAAAACCAGTGGTGACGAGGATGGGGTTGCTAGGAAGTGCAAAGCAGTAACCATAGAAACCAAAGTGGAAATAGTTTATTTACAACTGTGCTGTACTGTACCACCATTATAAGGTAACTGAAAAAGTAAGCATTGTTTATTCATAGCATTTTTTGTGTGTGTTTGGTTTCTTTTTTTATGATTTACATTGTGTATTTGTGTCAAAAGTGTATCAGACTCACTTTGTCCGACTTAAGGACAAGTCCGATTTACTAAGTTCTCCTTACACTGAACTGGTTCATAAGTTACTTATTGTATGAGGTGTCTATGTAATCAAGATAAATCTCTGTCTCTCCATAAAGTCATCCATTTCATTAAAGAGATGCATTGGTACCACAGTTCCTAATAACACTGGCAAGACGTGTGTCGTTTTGCTCAGATATGTGCTGATAGTGGTTGTAATTAAGTCAACCAGATGAAAGTTTTAACGCCAAGGAGCCATGGTGACAGGAATGTAAACTAAAGTTTAATAGCTGGCTTATTTCTATTTATTTTTTGCGGAAAAGCTGATCAATCAGTGGACTAGACACAAAAGTATTTCAGAGTAAGGTTCTGTATTGCATGTGAAATAGAAGAACAACTTGAGGATAAAAGGCAAACTCTTAACCCTAACCCTAAGGGCTGCCAAAGAGAGGCCAGCACCCTCTACAGGAAACAAAAAAACTCGCGGCTTTATTTGGAATTGACGGGGGCAGAGTAGAAGGGTGGGGCGGATTGACGTATTGACAGCTGATTGGGGCAGCGCTGGTGCCTGCACGAAAAGAGCCAGGTTCAAGAAAGGTTTGCAAGAAAGCAGAAGTCAGTGCTGAAGGGAGGCGCTGTCCAGAGCCATCTTGATTCGCCCATGGAAAAACCCATCCCAAACCCTTTAAAATTTCTGACTGCTGAAGGAGATTTTGGTACACTTGAGGTGGAACTGTGGGTGTCAAATGCAACGATATTTACAATCCTTCAAATGCATGAAAAAGTGTGGTGGAACTTTTTTAAAGTCAGCACTTTCAATACTCTAGAAATCACATACTTTTCAACCTTTGATGAAAGATGTAGGTGTCAATATGTCAAGCTATGTAGAGATTTTCAAAGTTTTTGTAGAGGGCTGGGAACACAGACAACAGAAAATCATGACTTACTGTACCTGTCAACCCGGGTTTAAGATTCTTTCGTTTCCTACACAAATGCCCATTGCCAAGTTGTTTAACCCCCGTAAACCTTGGTTCTTTCTTCTGTAGAGAAAGAATAAGGCCTATCTTCATTAGGCTGTTGAGTGGATGATAGTTGATACTGTAAATTACTGATGCACAATAACTATTAATAAATTGGTATTTATCATAGTAAGAGAGAAAAATGGTACTGTTCATAGTGGAGAAACCTGTAATAACCTTAGACAAACTTCCCCAAACCCAGTTCCAAATCTTGTCTAGATTTTGACATACCAACACAGAAGAGATATTGAATTAAATACTTTGAAGGATTTTAAATGACTTGTCATAGATTTGAATTCAATTGAAGGTCAATACACTTGGAAGGGATTAATGTCGGAAAATATAAGGAACTCAGCAGAAGCAAATTAACTAACTGTTTATGAGTGGTCAAATGATCAGCCTGGACATTTTTCAAAAGAAGATATTCAAATGGACACAATGTCTGTGGAAATAGTACTCGTTATCAGGGAAATACAAATCGAAAACAATGAGGCATCATCTCACAACACTTAGAATATCCATTTTTAAAAAAA
>PVJX010012245.1:0-44889 GCA_004027295.1 Dolichotis patagonum
ATTCTTTCACTCTATGCATGGCTTTATACTATTGTGTTATGTTTGATATTATTGTATTTGAAACTATGCTCAACTATAGCAGAGTAAGTGATATGGTGTTAGCTACTGTTGATGTCCAGTTGTCTTAATGTAAAGTACTGTGTTGCCTATGTTGTCCTGTTCTGATCTGCTCTGTACTGCCCTCTTTTGTTTTATTCTCCTTCAAATAAAAAAAAAATTTTTTTAAAAAGAAATGTTTATGGCAAAATTCACAGTTATATAATTTTTACTGTATGGAAACAATGAATATTAATTCACATTATACAATGTGTAAGGAAATAGCATTTTAACATTTTTGAGTGATATTGTGTTACAATATGACATTGTGTATATAAATCCAGAATGGTATTAGACAAAGCCTTGGAATTCTGGATTAATTTTACTTTGAAAATAGTTTTCTCTTCCATTATCAGTGTGTGTATTTTTCATTTCCAAATATTTGAAGATTTTGTTTCTTCTTTTTTCAGAGTACTGTATTTTTTAATATAAATGTCTCTTAATTCCTTTATTAGATTGATTTCTAAGTATTTCATTTTTCTCAATGTTATTGTGAAAGGTGTAGTTTTCCTAATTTCTCTCTCAGTGAATTTATTGTTAGTGAACAGGAGTATTGATTTATGAATGTTTACTTTAAATTTGGTTATCACATATAGTTTTTTGGTGGAGTTTTTATGTAGAATATCTTGTCATCAGAAAATAATGCTAATTTAACTTCTTCCTTTCCTATCTGCATTCTTTTCCTTTGAGCTGGTTATTTCCAGAACTGTATTGAAGAGGAGTAGTGATAGTGGGCATTTTGTCTTGTTTCTCATTTTACAGTGAGAGCTTTTTAGATCATTTAGTATGATGTTGCCTCTTGGTTTGTCACAGATTGCTTTCATCAGATTAAGATAAGGACTTTCTATTCTAATTTTCTGTAGGGTTTATCATGAATTGGTTTTGGATTTTGTTAAATGCTTTTTCTGCATCTATTGAGATGATTATGTGATTTTTGTCATTTATTTTGTTATTGTATTAGATCTATTGGTTTGCATATATTGAACCATCCTTGCATCTCTGAGGAATCTTATTTGGTCATAGTGTATACTTTTTTAAAATGATATGCTACATTCTGTGTGACAGTGTCACTGAGGATTTTTGTATCAATGCTTATTAAACAGATTGACCTGTAGTTCTCATTTTGATTGGTTCTTTCTGTGGTTTTGGTACCAGAACAATGGTTGGTCTAGGAATGACTTTGTGAATATTGCTTGTATCTCAATTTTATTAAAGTGTTTGAGAAATAGTCACATTAGGTATTCTCTAAAATTCTTGTAGAAATCAGCAGTGAACTTTTCTTTGTTGGTAGTTTTTAAATTACTTCTTGTTCAATTTCATTGATTGACATTGGATTGACTAGGATTTTTATTTCCTCTTGATTCAGGTTTGGTAATGCATATGTATCTTGGAATATATCCATTTCTTCTGAATCTCCCATCATACTAGAGTTTAGGCTCTCAAAGTGGGTACTGATGATATTCTAGATTTCTGCAGGATGTATTGTGATTTTGTCCTTTTTACTCCTAATTGCATCACTTTGGATTTTTTCTTTTCTTTTTTAAATGAGGTTGGTGAAGGGTTTGTCAGTTTTATTTAATCTTCAAAGAATGGGCTCTTTGATTCATTGATTCTTTGTGTTGTTTTCTTAGTCTCAATTACATTAATTTCTGCTCTGATATTTATAATTTTCTTCCTTTTATAGGCTTTGTATTTGGTTTGTTCTTTTTCAGGGAACTTTGCGGTTTTTATTTGAGCTCACTTTTTTTCTAATGTGGGAATTCACCATTATAAGCCTGTCTTATAAGACTGCTTTCAATACGTCCCACAAGTTTTCATATGTTGTACTGGTATTATCATTTAACTATAGAAACTACCTAATTTCTCTTTTAATTTCATCTGTGACCCATTGGTTTTCCAGGAGGTATTGTTTAATTTTTATGTGTTTGTCAAGTTTTTGTCATTCCTTTTGTCATTGATTTTTAATTTCATTGCACTATGGTCTGATAATAATCATGGCATATTTTCAATTCCTTTTCATTTAGTTAAGCATGTTGTATGAGCTAGTGTATGGTCCATTTTGGGTAATATCCTATGTGCACAGCATTTTGGAGTGCTGATTTGGTGTTCATGAATTTCCTCACATGTTCTTTGTCATGAAGGTGTCTTATTTACTATATATTTTGAAAGCTAATTTTGCAGGGTGCATCAATCTGGGTTGGAGGTTGTTTTCTTTTAGGGCTTGAAATACTTCAAGATATCCTTGACTTGGGGGTTTGTGTTGAGAAGTCATCTGTGATTCTTATGGACTTTCCTACATAGATGATTTATTTCTCTTCTCTAACAGCTTTTAATATTCTGTTCTTGCATTAAATTTTTGGAATCTTTACTATTATATGTCTTGCTATAAATTTTGTTTGATCAGTTCTATATACTTCACTTATCTGTATGTCAAATTCTTTTTACCTACCAGGGAAGTTTTCTGTCATGACACCTGCAAACAGTTTTTGTTTTTAATATCACTTGTTCCATCTCCCACATTTTATTGGCTTCAATCATTCTTATGTTATTATTTGCTTCATCTAGCAGCTGCTAGCTTGATTTATCATGGTTTCTTGCTATGTTTAAGAAATACTTCTTTTCATTCTCACTAACCATAAACCAGTCTTCTAAGTCTGATATTCTGTCCTCACTTTGATTTATTCTGCTGCAGATACTTTCAATGCTATTTGTAATCTCCTGGATGTCTGCTTGAATCTGTTTTATAGATTTCATTTCTTTCTTATGCTGAGCATTGATGATGACTATCATTTCCTTAAGCTCTTCTATTTTAAAAAATATGTATGTTTTCTAGTGTCAGTAAGCATATATTTAATTGTAGGTACCATCTCTGTAATTATTTGAGAAAGTATTTCTGATTTGATTTTTTATAGAGCCTTGTTAATTTGTTTTGCTGTTTCCATTTCAGAGAGTCTAGGTTGAAGGATTTCTGGTTGTCCCACCTCATTGCCCCCTTAGTTGCCTCTGGTGAACTAGATGTCTGGGGTTGCACCTTGTTTAAGTGTCTTCTCATCTTCTATTATTTTTTGTCTTTTTGAGATAGGGCCTCACTTTGCAGTTCAGGCTGGTCTTAAGCTCATTTTGTAGCCCGGGCTGATCTTGAACTTGCAATATTCCTCTTACTTCCATCTCCCAAGTGCTGGGATTATAGGAGTGTGCCACCACTCCCAGCTTCATCTTCTATTTTTTTTAAAGTTAAATTTCAGGGTTGATGCTTGAAAACTGCCTATACTGAGATGCTTTCTTTCTCATATTTAGACCTGTTAGGAGATGACTGTTTGTCACAGATGTCTTCCAGGTGTAGCTAGTTTTTGGATTTTGAGTGTGTTGCAAGGTCCTATCTCTTCAATTTGTTGGGGATGAGAAGTGGCTGTCTGCCTGGCCTAGTCCTTTGTTTTTTGGCAGTGGTCCAAAGTATTTTCTATGAATTTTAGGAGGTCTCAGTCTTAGTATACCAGAAAGAACTGCTGGTTGAAACAATTATGTCAGCAATAACAATGTCATTAAACACAGCCTAGAAAATGACAAACTAAGGTAACTATTAATTTTGCACCTTTAACTGTATGAACTAGATTTGTGCTTATATAACTGTTAGATTCCCCTGTCTGAGAGACAGCACAATCATCTTGGCAATGGTTCAAAGCTGTGCCATGATAATGCACACCTCCTTCTTCCCAGAAGCCCCTTTGGCTTCTCCCTTCACAAAGTCTGCCAAAGCTCAGGAATGTAAAGGTTTACATGACCCCCTGCACTCTCACAAAATAAATAAGCTCACACCAGCTACCAGAGCCCTTCTCCAACCAGAGCCTCTATCAGGCAGAACCTGCCCTTTGACTGTAGAGAGCCACCACAGCCTTTCTTGTGGTGACTCCCTCCATGCCCTCACCACTTATTAAAATCTTTTCGCATCTACTTGCCTCCTCTCTTTAACATTCTGCACTGCTCTAGATTGAGTACAAATCACTCAATCAGTTGGTGCCATTGACTCCAGTGGTTGGAGGCTGTGTGGCTCCTGGGGAGTCTGTCTCCTGATGACCCCTCTGGTCTATGGATCTTTCCTGTCTCCTCCTCTCTCTCTCTCTCTCTCTCCTCTATCTTTCTAGGACTAGACAAACCTTAACCTTGCTGTTTCTAGGCAACATCCAACACTGGCCTTCATCTTATCAGGTCCAAGGTGAGCCTCCCCTCTACTCCACTTTGGGGTGCCTGTCCCAAATTGTGGCCATGCCTGGACATCCCTCTACTACTCTATGTCCCTCTGGGACCTCTCCATCCTTTGGGACTCCTACATGCCTTCTCTTGTGACAACCAGAGAAGTCATTGTTGGGACTACCCTACTACTGGTTGTGTTTCAGTGGAGGGTGACCATTCTCCACTGATTCACAAGCCTCCAAACCCCCAGCTCACCTTCCTAATTGGAACACATGGGTAATAATCACTACCTGACAAAACCACTCCTCTGGTCTGCCCTTAGATACACTGGAGCTAAAACAAACTCTCAGGCCAAAGAGGCTAACATTAAGAGATTTATGTAACTTTTACTACTGAAAGGGTAACCTTATGTTCAGCTGTGAGCATGCCCTGACCTATTCCAAACCTACAAGGCCTCCCAAATTCTTTTGACTTGCTTCACAGATCCTCCTTTATCAGCTTGCCACTGTGACTCTTCTTTATTGTTTCTCAAACCTGATAGATAAAATACCTCCACCCCCTATTGCCACAACTCATGTGGAGGCCCTTCCCTCTTTCCTCCTCCTCCTTATCTCATAGTTACTCTCAGAGGACTACAGCACTGTGAGCTCCTCCTCTGTTTACCCAACTCTGTCCCCTCCTCTCTCTCCCTCTGTCCATCTTACCTGATCCTGCAGTTCTCCTAAACTCATTTCCCAAGCAGTACCAAACATTCAGGCTAAATTCAAAACGTCAGACCTTGGTCTTCAATCCCCCCAGGGAGACCTCTTATATATGGCTTTTCATCTCTTTAACAATAGACAATGACCTTAAAAAGGTTACATTCCAAGATGACCATAAAAAGGTTGCATTCCAGGCTGAAACTCTAAGGTCAATTTATGGCCACAGCAGCTACAGCTGCAGTGAGTGGCACCTAGGGCTTGAAATAAAACCCAGACTGGAGAAAAAAAAAACCCAAACCCCTGCCCCCCACCATCATGCTTCAAGTGCGGCAGAAAAATGACACTGGACATGAACCTGCCCTGATCGGTGGCCATGACTGGGAACTGGTCCCATCTGCAACCAAGAGGGCCACTGGAAGTGTGACTGCCCTGTCTGCAAGAGAGTGGGTAAGTCATCACCTTCCCCACCCTCACAGGATAAGACACTGCCGCCTTGGACTCATCACCCGCTGATCTGTTTCACATTGCCACTGAAGAGGAATGATGGGGCTCCGGACCACGGTCTCACCCATGTATCTGTCTTAGAGCCCTGAGTCTTGCTGGACATCTCAGGTAAAACCTTCTCTTTCCTTGTTTACATGTAAGCCACCCATAATGTTCTTTCTGAGTTTTAAGACCCATGTTCCAGGTCTGCAGTCTCCATTGTGGGAATTGACAGCCAATCTACATGACCTCTGCAGAAAAATCCTACCCCTTGCAGATTCCAAACGCTCTCCTTACACAGAACTGTCTTACTATCCCAACCTGTCCTGTACCTCTTTTTGATAAAAATTCTACTCCAAAAACTTAATTTCTATTATACTCTCTCCCTCTTCTCACAGCTCTCATACTCCAATCCCACCATCATACTCCACTGACTCAACCCCTCCTCTCCCCTCCTGCCTCATCGACCCTACAGTCTGAGACACTCCAATCCTTCTCATGACACCCACATCACTCCGCTGCTAATTCACCTCAAACACCCTTCAGTCTTCCCTTCTGTTCCCCAATACCCAATTGCCCCTAAACATCAACAGGGACTCAAACCTATTATCTTCCACTTGTTAACTAATGGGTTTCTAAAAGTCACTCAGTTGCCTGATGACACCCATATTCTCCCTGTCCTCAAATCCAATAGCTCCTATCACCTAATCCACTATCCCAAAGCTATCATTAGTTCAATATCCCAATTCACCTGGTGGTGCCAAACTCTTACACTACACTGTCTCATATTCCTCCACGTACCTCTCACTTTCCTGTATGAGACTTTAAAATACACTTTTCACTATTCCCTTACATCCACAATACCAAGACCTTTTCACATTTACATGGTCGGATTCAGATACTTTTCAGTCCACTCAGCTAATATAGATAGTGCTACCCCAGAAATTCAGAGACAGCCCTCATTTCTTTAGCTAAGCCTTAGCCAATGATCTTATAACTATAAATCTACAACCTTGTACACTCATTCAATACCTAGATGACTTTTACTCTGCCCCCCGTCATATGCCACAACAACACAACACACAGATGACTTATTCAACTTTCTCTGTAGTAGAAGATACAATGTCATTCACTCCAAAGCTCAAATTGCCTCACCAAAGGTCAAATTCTTAGGCCTCATGCTTACACTCTCCACATGATCCATAACCTCTGCCCATAAGACTCCTTTCTGACTTACAGATACCAATCACAAAACAATGAATATTATACTTCTTAGACCTATCAAACTTTTTTCACCTCTGGATCCCCAACTTGGCTTCCTTAGCTCAGCCACTATACCAAACCTCTAAAGGACCTCTTTCAAAACCCCTAGATCCCACTATGCCAATTGACACTCCCTTCACAAAACTTAAGGAGGCCCTCCTTAGGGTCCCTGCACTTACACTTCCTATTCCTACTATGCCCTTTATTCTATACACTACAACAGATAAAGATAATGCAATGGGAGTATTGGGACACAGTAAAAATCCTTCATTCCAGGCTATAGCCTACCTCCCAAAACAGCTATAGTTAGAGGACGGCCTCCCTGCCTGCAGGTGACAGCAACAATAGCCATCCTGATACAAGAAGCCAAAAAGTTCACTTTAAGACAGGCAATCACAGCCTACTCACCACACCATCTAGTCAATGTAATTTCTCACAAGACACTCCCAGCTCTAATGACCCTGTCACAGCTACAACAAGTACATCTAACTGTAATAGAAGACCCCATTGTCACAGTCTCCACCAGCAGCACCCTCAATCCAACCACCCTATTGCCCATTCCTACAACAGATACAGAGGTAAGTCTTCTACAGGACTGCACAGATGTTCTCCAATGAACTCATACTTCCTTCCCACATATACATGATTCTTCCCTCTCTACTCCTACCTCTAGCCCCTACAAAACTCTGAACTCTCCCCAGGTCACCTACTCAGTTAAGCCCCTTTCAGCTTATGTACAGTAGACCATTTGTCTTAAAAAACTTGCCTTCACCTTCTAATCTTCCTCTCTTAGCTGACTACATTCTTGTTCTCTACTTCCTCCGACACCTTCCTCAATAATACGTAGATCTTTGCCTCCCTCAGCCCTTCGACAGACACACACCAGATCCTCCTTTATCTCCAGGAGACTTAATATATATTAAAATTCCTAAGCCCACAGGTTCAACTTCAACTCTTCAACCTAAGTAAAATGCACCTCACCTGGTATACTTTGGGACTCCAACTGCAGTAAAAGTAGAGGGATTCCGATGCTGGTTTCACATCACCCAGATAAAGATATATCATCTGCTGCCTGGTAATCTCGATCCCAAACACACTAAAGGGACTTTATGGACCTCACATCCAATAGCTCCCACTGATCTCCAATTAACACAACACAAATGCTAATGCTTTGCTGCTCTACCTGGTTTTGGCCTGTATATTGCTCTACACTTCTCCTCTTTCTCATAGGTGTCCTAACACTCTACTCCAAAAAAAATACACCATTCTCAAGAGGCTTATAGTTATCACACTTTTCATATTAATAATCTTACTGTTTATATTCCTAAATTGCCTTAGTCAACATGATAGGCTTCCTCCTACCTCAATCTATTCCTTCACCTTACCCTACAACACTCAGACACCCCAAAATATTAATTCACTCCAAGATCAAATAAACTCACTGGCCACAGCAGTTCTCCAGCAAGGAAGGACACTCAGTATTCTCACAGCAGATAAAAGGAGATACTATGCCATGTTCGGAGAAGAATGCTGCTACTTTATCAACTAATCAGGTATAGTCAAAGATCAGGTACAAAAACTCAAAAAATTAGCAGCTGATATACAAGGGAGGCAATATTTCCAGCAGCCACCCTTGGTCTTCATGGTGGAATTCCCTAGGGTCCTGGGCTCCCATTCTAATGCCCATTAAGGGTCCCATAATTACCATAGTAATTTTTTTTCTGCTTTTTACTCCCTATGCCTTTAGGCTCCTCTCATGGTTTATCCAAGCCAGAATACAGGTGTTCACTACCAAAGAAATCCTACTACTGAGCAATATCACTACCTCACAAGCTCAGATGAAATAGATCCCTCAAGGTCATTCTCTTCTAGCTTAGGCCCCAGTGATGCCCCCTCTCAGCAGGAAGCAGCCAGAGAGACTCCACAGTGCCCCCTAACACCAAAGAGATGGGAATGTTAGGTCCCCCATTTGAGGGACAGCACAATCATCATGGCAATGGTTCAAAGCTGTGCCATGATAATACATACCTCCTTCTTCCCAGAAGCCCCTATGGCTTCTCCCTTCCCAAAGTCTGCCAAAGCTCAGGAATGTAAACGTTTACACGATCCCCTGAACCCTCACAAAATAAATCAGCTCACAGCAGCCACCAGAGCCCTTTCCCCATCAGAGCCTCTATCAGGTAGAACCTGCCCTTTGTCTGTAGAGAGCAGCCACAGCCTTTCTTGTGGTGACTCCCTCCATGCCTTCCCCACTTATTAAACCCTTTTATTATCTACATCCCTCCTCTCTTTAATATTCTGCACTGTTCTAGATTGAGTACAAATCACTCAATCAATAACAAAATCTAAAACAAATCAGGAAATGGATAAACCCTCAATATGCCAATAATATCTTCAGGGGAGAAAGTGTAACAGGAATTAGGGGGAAAATATAAGAAGAGGAAGCAATTAGAAACAAGGCTGGAAGAAAAAGAAGGATCAAGAAAAGTTTGGGAAACTGGTGAAAAACACAGGAGGGAAAGAGCAAAATAAGAAATAAAAGGAAGAACAGAACAACAATGACACAAGAAAACTAACAACCAAATTCACAGTCATATAAAAAACAATATCAAATAGTGAAGAGAAAAAAAAACAAGGAAAGAAAAAAAAAGAGAGTGAAGAAACAAAAATGTCCACTTCAAGGTTTGCCTCTGCTATCAACATGTCAAGACAGAATCCAGATCTGTGCTTAATTACCCCAGCAAGCCAGCAGTAGATTTGTGGCAGGATAGTGAATAATCATTGCAAGCCTGTACCTGAGACATATTCAGCCTGCAGCAGTCAGCCCTCTGTGACCTTGAACCCAGCTGTGAGCTGCCAGATAAAGCCAGCAGCTGTTCTGAGTTCTGAGCTCAGTTGGTCCCTCTCCAAGGTGGTGCCCACCCAATCACCCTCTCCTGCAGTACATCCAACTCTGCACCAGCCAGTGCAGTCCTCCATGTCCACTGCTCCTGTCCACTGCTGTGTCTCTCCATGGAGGTCTCTGGGATTTCCAGCAGTCACTATGTGTCTGCAGGTTTGAACTTCTTCCATGCATTGAGTCCTGACTCAGGGAAAAGGTTCTTCTGGTTAACTCCTTCTTCACTGAAATTTTTTTCTTTGCTCTCCCAGGGGTTTCTATTCTCTTTTCAGATCCTTCCTGCATCAGGGGAACAACTTCCTTCCTTCTTCTCTTTCCCCAAGTTACTATATTTCAGTGTCTGGACATCAAGTCTCAGAGACACTCTTTCTCTTCTGGTTACCACTCTGTCATCTTCCTGAAAGTCTCACCAACTATAAGTCTCAATAATTGTAAGTCTCAGTAATAAAGCAACCTACCGTAAGCAACTGCAAGGTGTACTACAGAAAACAAATTAAAAAAACAAAATATGGAAACAAAATGAAACCTAGTACTCCCAACTCACCCAAGGGCAAATCCTTGTTATAGTTTTTTTTTCTAATCAAAGCTATATGAAATTCTGTATGTCTTGTTATATTCTTTTCTAATCATAGATATTTGTAGTTCTATATATCTTGTCACTTTTTTTTCCTAATCATAACTATTTGGAGTTCTATGTGTTTCACTTATCTATATGTCAAGTTCTTTTTCAATGCTTAGAAATTTTTCTGCTATTACTTCTGTGAGAAATTTTTTTTAAAAAATGTCCGTTGTGATGTCTGCTTGTTTTTTTATTTATTTCAGTTAATCTTATATTATTCTTCTTTGCATCATTTAGCAGCTGTTGGATTAGTATTTTTGTTATCCCTTTTTATTTTAAGAAGTTTTTAAGAAAGAAATTGAACATCAACATATAATATCTAATATAGAATTAAAATTGAAACATCTTTAATTATTCCAATAATTATGACTGTTATGATTGCCATTCCTTTTTCATGTTTCCAATCCACTATTTAGTTTCATTTCTTAGTTTCACTTACTATTAAACAGACTTTCTACCTTCCAAAAAAACAAAAAGAAGTTTTTCATTTGATGGTTGCCAACCATAACCCTATCTCCTAGATTTGATAATTTATTGTCACATTTGCTGATGGTGCTAGGTGTACTTTATTAGAATTTTTTATTTCCTGGATTTCTGTTTCAATCTGTTTTGTGTAATCCTGTTCTTTTCTTTGTTGGGCATTAATGGTTTACAAGTCTTTCCTAAGATCCTTTTTTTAAAAAAATCTGTACTTACATTAGATTCACTAACCATTTCTTTCATTATGGTCTTCATATCTTTAATAATCTGTGTAACTTCTGTTTTGGTTTATCAAGAGACTTACCCATCTGTCTTGTTACTTCCGCTACTAACATTTCAGAAATTTCAGCTGTGGAGCTTTTGATTTGTTTGACCTCAGTGACCCTTGAATTTGCCTTGGGTGAGTTGAGAGCATTAGGTTTCATCTTGCTTCTATGTTTTCTCATTTTCTATTTTTTAAAATTTGTTTTATGCAATAAGCCTTGTAAGTTGCTTATGGAAGGTTGCTTTATTACTAGTATTATTAAGGACATGCCTACTTTTTAGAGATGTCTTCTTCTAGATGTAGCTAGATTTTGGACTTTGAGTCTGTTTCAATATCTTGCCTTTTCTGTTTATTAAGGGTGAAAGTTTGCAGCCTGTTTGACCTAGCACCCAGATCTTTGGTACTGAGCTATAGTACTATTTATGATCCCAGACAATGTAGGTACTGACATACAAAGAAGATCAATTTATCACAACAACTCTGTTACTTTGTCTAAAGTAGTATAATCACTAATGGCAACAGCAGCTTCAAATAGACTGGAAAATGATAACTAATAACTTTCTACCTTTAACCTTAGGTACTAGGTTTCCCATTATATAACAAAATCTAAGACAAATCAGAAAATTATATGCAGTAAATATCCACTAAACAGAATTATTTTACTCTAAGGGGAGAAAATTTTAAATGGGGAAGAGGAAAAAATGGAGAAATCAAAGAAATAGAGATTATAAGCAAGGCTGAATGACACAGGAAGATTACCAAAGCCTTAGGAACCTGGTGAAAAAGAGGAGACAAAGAAAGTAGGAGAAAACCAAAAGAAGAACAGAATGAATCACTGAAAACAGTGTTCACACTCACAGAAAAACAAGCAATCAAACAACAGCAAAAGCCCAAAATGAAAAAATATTTTTAAAAGTCAAAAAAGCAAAGAAAAAAGTTATTTCTCTGTGATTTAAAGCCTGTGCTTATTTCCTGGGGCCAACAGTTTTGTTGCAAGGTTCAATGCAAGATGTGACTCTGCTCTTGCCTGGCACACAAGGGCAGTCAGAGCCCAGATCTGTCCTGGAGAATCCTGGCAAGTCAGAACCAGGAATAGGGCAGGGTGCTGGTTCTGCTACTTTCAATTCCATAAAACCTCAGATTGAACCTGGTTTGTAGTCATGGGGGTATAGCCCCAGCCATTTGATTTATAACACCCTGGATGTCTCTTGCCAGCATGACCATAGCTCCCTGACCATGAGTGTCTTCTGTGGGGGTCCCTTTTCTTCTCACTGTGAGAGTTTAACACTAGAAGCCTTGAAATGAAAACAACCCAAGGCTGCTCTGAGTCCAAGGTTCAGTTTGCCTCTCACTAAAATGCTGCTCAGCCAGGCACTCTCACCAGGGAATATGGCAGATGCTTGTACTGTAGTCACTCACCAGCTGTTGTGCTGTACGGAATCCGCTGTCCTTCTCCACTGGTGCATTCACTCTTGAAGGTCTCTGGAATTAACTTGCTCTCATTGTGTCTCTGCAGATTTGATCTTCCTCTTTCTAACCACAAGACAGGACTTTAGGAAAAAGTAAAGGTTGTTTCTACCTTTTTCTGCAATGTGGTCTGTTTCCTCAGTTTCTCTGGAGGCTTCAATGTTTCTTTCAGATCCTTCCTAGTTCCCAGGGATTCACCTTCTTCTTTTTCTTCCTGTTGTTATTTTCTAGTGTCTGAATTCTGATTCTTGGAGAGGCTGATTTCTTGATGCTTACCACTCTGCCATTTTTCTTTCCTTCTCTTCTACTGTTTCAGAACTTTTGATGGGCCATAGAGTTGCCTGGAATAAAGGTTATCATTCTCTACATGCTTTGTATCTTGCTTCACCATGTAATAAATTATGGACTGTGGATTGTAATCAGAAGTGTTTTCTAGCAACTTTGGTGTATTTTCCCTCAGAGACAAGTGGTGTGTACCCCCTCCTTCTGTTCATCCTTTCTTCTATGCTTCTTGTTTAGCAGGTAAGTGTGAGGGCTAGCCCTTAGTGAGAGCTAGTGATGAGCTGGATCTTATAAGATGTCATTGGCACAGCCACCATGGCAGTTTAGACCAACATCTGAGAAAGAAAGAAACTTCTGAACTGTTTGACTTACACTTTGATTTTTTCTCATTTGCTATTGATAGTATTCTTCACAAATAGACATTTCTGAAAGTTTTGGGTCTATATAAATGTAATTTATACTCTTGGCAGTTACTTTCACATTTCTTTTGCAAGAGTTTTTTAAACCATACCTTAGTGAGCTGTCTATGTGAATGCTTCCCTTTATAATCTGTCATCAGAGTTTAAAGTGTTTTTTTATATAATGGACAATTAATGCATTCATTTTGAAATCTTTGACTCTTCATTGTTTTCTTATCTTGCCTTCTATTTACTTTTTTGTCTTTTCTCTCTAGGGTGTCTGGTTTTGTCTCTGCTTCTATTGTGACTTCATTTTTCATACCCATTTTTATCTCCTCTTTTTTCCAAATGACAGGTTTGAGTGTTATTTTTCTTCTCAGGATACTGAATTTTGAGTCTGCTCCCCTGTAATAGTTCCAAGAATCTTAAAATTTGAAAGAGATACCAAATTTCCCAATAGTTATGCTTTTACTGAGCCATATACCACGATTAACATAACATTTTTGTATATATCTTCCAGGTTTCCCATATTGCTTATGAAAAATACTTATAAAATGACAAAGTGGTTGTCTGGAGCTCATTACTGCTAGTTTGAGCATAATGAGCTTTTGTGAGACAAGGGAAATCTTGCTACTCTTACAAGGGAACATTACATAGAACTATTTTCTCTGTCCATAGTTGCTTCTGACTGTTGCGGTGAAAAAGATTTTTAGCTGTTTCCTTTCCCCTGCTCTTCCTAACAGCAAATCTCTACACAACATTGTAAGTGTGCAATTTCTTCAGTAATCCCAAGCTGTCATAACTACAGCTTACTTTAAGGGTAGTTCATATACATCTTCCAATCCAATACAGCACCTACCTTTGTCCACTTGACACCACTGCCCTGGGCACAGTCTCTAAGGTTTAAGCTTGAGCCCGAAACATCAAGCAATATGTTTGTTATGGTTTCCAAACTGAGCTGCCTCAAGAAGTTCTGAAAAAGGTCATGAAAAAATTACTTAACTACATTACATCTTCTTTTTTGAAGTCTGAAACAATATACACAGACACACACACACACACACACACACACACACACACACACACACACGAGGAGCTACAATGGGGCAGGTAAAAACAAGTCACAGAGGGAACCAGATGAGGCTGCCTAAGAGACAGCAGGAGGGAAACTGGACAGAGAATATGAATCAAGGCAGAGGACGCAGACATAAGAAGCTGCCACACACACACCCCACAGTGGATGCAGCAAGCAGAGTTTGAGAGTGGATCTAGATAAGACATCAGGATTCTGTGACCTTGAAAGCACCACAGCCCTCCAGGAATCCAGCTGTGGATCCTTTGAAAATGCTTTCTGGCTGCCTCATCTTCTTTCTGTTCTCCTGGCAATTAATCCTGCTACCTGAAGTAAATGGGCATGTCTTTCTCACAATTTAAGAATGCCTAACACTTCTTTTATATTCTTATTTGTATCTCAGATAATTATGCATGTTACAGACCATATTCTTAGTCTTCCTAAATGATATTGGCTAGGAGGGGAGCAAGTGAAATTAGAAATTACACAGTAGTAAGGTTTTTAGTTTCTTGTTAGATAACTGGTCTGAATTTACTAAGGTGTTCCAAATATTCTGTCTTTTTCTCCTACATCATTTTTATTTTTTTCACCATGGATGTTATGACTTGTGTCTTGATGTCTCCCCCACCAAGGCCTCATGCAGTTGTAGGTGGGGATTTTTCAGAGGTTGTCATGGTTTACGTCGGTGGCCCCCAGGCCTCATGTATTTGCATTGTGCATTTGTGATTGGTTCATTGTCTAGTGCTTAGATTGGTGATGTCAGTGCTACACCCTCTCAGGGGTGGAGCCAGGATGTGATATAATGGCAGGAAGAAGGTGTGTCTCTCTCTCTTGCCAGTTTCCGCCTTGCTGTTTGCAGCCGCCATGAACTGCGGCCCCGCCATGCCACCCTGCCTTGGAACCAACTGAGGATGGACTGAAACCTCCAAAAACTGTAAGAAATAAACTTTTCCTTTCCCAACTTTGGGCATCAGGTATTTTGTCTCAGTGACTAGTGAAAAGTAAGACAGAGAGAGTTGACTCTAGAGTGTGTGATTGATTCATGGTGCAATGCTAGAATTAAGGATTTGAGGATTAAGGGTGGGTTATTACTAATCAGCCCACTGATTTGTTTGGCAGTGCTCTAATCCTGGTACCCTGAATATAATATAAGGAATGAAAAGAGGCTTGTCTTTTCCCTTGCTTACTTTGCTACCTTCTGCCCACTGTGAACTGTTTCTACTCTGCAATTCCTGTCTGCCATGCCAACCTGCCTTGGAGCCTGATGATTATGAACTGAAACCTCTACAAACTGTGAGCTAAATAAACCTTTCCCTTGTAACTTTGGTTGTCAGGTGTTTTGTCTCAGCAATGAAAGATAAGTAGGTAAGACAATGGAACTTTCTCATCAGTATATAAATATGTACTGAAGAAAGCCTTTCTTTCGGCCCTGTCACACCCCTGCTTGCTGGGAACATTGCATTCTTTACTTGTCTTGGAAAATTTAAAGATTTGTCTGTTTTATTGTTTTAATTTTCTTTCCCTTCCCTTAAAAATTCTCTCCAATATAAATTTTCTTGTACTTGAACTCTATGGAATATGCTATCTGAGCACATCTCTAACTTTTCCTTTGCTAAATCTAGTGATAAAGCTTCAGTGTCTATCTTTGTAGATGCAGCAGCAGCATATAACACACATTGCAAACACTTGGTCTCACTTGGTCTACAAACCTGGTCAAACACTTGGTCTGCAAATACTTTATTTCCTTCTTGGTCATATTCACTGTTTTTCCCTTTCTTCAACATCTTTTATTCTTGAAAAGTGTCTTAGTTACTTTTCCACTGCTGGGGCAAAGTACCTGAAACTCGCAATTTAAAGAAAGTGAGATTTATTTTGGCTCACAGTTTGTAGAGGTTTCAACCATAGCTGGCTGGTTACAAGGCAAGGTAGTGGGGGCATGTCAGAGGAGAAACAGCCCATGGCATGGCAGGTAGGAGACAGCAGAATCAGGGGAGAAGAAAGGATACATAGCCATCTAGGTCATATCTACAGTGACCCTTCTGTTACCTCTTCCAATATCACAGCCAGCTAGAATTCCATCAATGGACTAATCCAGTGATGTGTATCACACACTCATGGTCCAGTCACCTCCCAAAATCCCCACCTATGAACACATGAGGCTTTGGGTGCACATCTACATATACACTATCATATAAAGTACATTGTTTAGCACTATTTTCTGCTAGAAGGAGGATGGAGTTGTTGCATTATAAAAATACCATGGTACTTAATGCAGTTTTCTTTGTTTTATTTTTTAAAAAATTAAATGGTACATAAGACTATACAGTAGAAAGTGAGCTCCCTATGCCAAACCTTTAGTCCCATTTCTTTAGTCTAAAATTGTGTGCATGACCTTGGGTGTTATATCAGAAATTTATCTAGAATGGATGGATATAAAAATGTTGTAATAAAAGACCCTTTAATATATGCATACTAGGACTACATAGCGTTCCATTCCTTAGAATGGCTTTATTACAATTTACATAGACAGTGGATTTTTAGATTGTTTCTATTTTTATTACAATATAATGCTACTCTGATTGACCTTGTAAGAACAGTTAATAAATATATATAAATGTATCTTCAGGAAAAATTTATATAAGTGAAGTTGTAGACTTAAAGACAGTACATACAGCTGATCATTTCTATTTGCAGGTTCATATTGGTGAATTCACCTTGATTATTTGTAACATCAGTTGATACTTGTGGCACTCTCATGGTCACTAGCAGACACGCACAGCGTAGCAAAATGTTTGAGTGGCTTGATGTGTTTATTCTTGGCTGAGACTGAACAAAGTGACATTCTGTTTCTCATTTCAGCTCTCACACTGAAAGCAAGCATTTTGTCATGGTCTACTTAGTGCCACATTTTCCTCATTTTTGTAGGTGATCTTGCTGCATGAAATGACCACCAACCATGGTGCTGAAGTGCTGCCTAGCATTCCTGATCACAGAAAAACTGTTATGTCTCTTAAAGAGAAAACACACATGTTTCTTACACATGTGTGTTTCTTACACACAGCAGCTTAATTTGAGAATGAATTATGGCACTGCTGGCTGCAAGTTAAACAATAACAAATCCACACTTTACATTAAAGTGTCTTTGAACAGGGACACACATTTTAAAAAGATTTCACGTACTAATCAACTGATGAAATTGTTGGGACCAGAGGCTTACAGAAGCCTAGCCCTGTATTTTTGCGAGGAGCCATGATGTAATATTCAGTAATATATTGTTTCTGCCAACTTTATAGAGTCTAGATCTCTAACTACCATGAAGAATGAGAATCAACTGTGCTCACAGTTTTGATAGTAACAAATTAGCTTCTAAGATGTTTGTAATAATTTATATTGCAACCAACCATGTATGTGGCTATTCATACTTAGACGAACAGTATATTAGAAAATTTTAAATCTTTGTCGGATAAGTTCAAAAATATGCCTTACTCTTATTTTAATGTACATATTTATGCATATTTGTGTGTGTGTGTGTGTGTGTGTTTAAGGGTTTGCTCATATACTTTTTCCATGTTAAAATCAAGTTTTGGTATTTTTATAATAGATATACAATTACTGTCTGTCTTATACACTGAGGAAACATGTTTTGCCATATTGGTTGAAGATATTTTTCTCATTATACATCTCATATTTCAATTTTAAGTTTCATATATATATATTACCATTAAAACTTCTTTCAATATTTTAAATTTTATCATGCTTTTCTTTTCTGGCTTTGAGATTTGATTAAATAAGCCTTCCTCTTATGGCAAAGTAAATTTAAAAAGAGTCTTCCAGATTTTCCCATTTGATTCGCCTGAAGCTTGTTGCGTGCTGCATTCTTCCTTACATTTTTTTAAATGACCAGCTGTTTGAAACAGCTATTTAACAGCAAATCCAGTATTGCTAGCTTGATTTAGCTACGATTCATACATACATTAAAATATCATGTTATAATGTAAAGATATATAATTTTTATTATTAAATAAATATAAAAGAGAAAACACCATATTCTGAACTCATTTGAAGTTCCATTTCTGTGTAATATATTAAATTTCCATATGTACTCATCTGTACTATGTTTTCTTAGTATATTTCCAATTTTGTAAAGTATGTTTACATAGAAAAGACAAAAATATAGAAATTTTATTAAGTGAAGTCTAACAAGTGAGACTGAATTGACCTAAGTGCTTTTTCTCCTAAATTTGACAGATTTTAACCTGTCATTTATGAGGCAGATCTTGAAACCAATAGAAAATTAATATCAAGTGATGCTTCAATAATTAGGATTCTTGGTTGAAAGTAAAACAGATTTCTTAAACTTACTGACATAGCTTTTGTAAATTCTCTGCAAGCTGTCACTTCTAGCAGGTCAGTACATAATGAAATGATCCAGGATGACAATATTAGTGTAACATTCAAGTTGGTTGAAGTGCATTCATTTTCCTTATTTAAATTTTGCATTGTGTGGAAATGTTAGTTTATTCCTCAAAGTTCCAAGCTAACCTACGAAGACAATAATAACCTACTAAATATAACAGACCACACACATCCCTATAATTCTGTAAATTGATGGTTTTGTATATGTAGAACTCCTGCCATGGTCAAGAAATCCAAATTATTGTTTCTGCCAGCCTCTGAAACCAAGTCCTCAAGGGGTGACAGAGATTGGTGATGTGAAGCACTCATAGCACTTATTCCACTGACAAGCCTCCAATTTTAAAAATAATTGGGTGCTTTTTGTCCAGCTTTTCAGTGTGGCATTAAGGTTCACAGCTCCTTAAATAGCTATGTGACACCATTGTTGGGAGGACCGTTAAGTGTTATGTGCCCTGTTCCCAAACCTCAGAACTATACCACAAAGGAAACAGTAACAGATGTAAAAATCATATAGTCTTGCACAAAGGCATCTTTAATTGAGGTTAGGTAGTATTTTAATTCATTGTTGCTGAGCAGCTATGCTTTTTGAAGTGACTCAAAATTTCCATCTACTGCCAGCAGATAAAACAGGACTGAAAGTGTACCATTGGCCCGAGTGGGTAGGAGTTGGGTGGTTAACTAGATTTCTTTTCTCACACAAAAATACTCCTATTTCAGAGAGGTGAACTGATTCAACAGAACTTGGTTGCTTTCCATACCAGTTTTAATGAGTTGTACCTATTCTCAGTTGTAGATCTGGTGGTTCCTTGTGATTTTTGTTAAAGACAGCATCTTCAGTTGCCTTAATATAATAAATATAAGTGGTAAGTACACACTGATATATATATATATATATATATATATATATATATATATATATAAAATTTTTTTTCTTTTTGTGGTAAAAAGGATTGAATCCAGGGCTTTGCACATGCCCTTCCACTGAGCTACATTGCCAGCTTGTTTACTGTTGTGTAATGAATCACCCCAAAATATAGTGGCTTAGAAGTTTATGGTTACCTCGCTTTTCTGCATGTGAATGGTGTTTCTCTGGGAAAATTTCACTTGCAGTCTTTCATGCAGTTGCAGGCAGATTTTAAGTGGAACTGGTATAATCTGAAGATCTAATGGGGCTGAACCTTCAGGACATGATTTCTTCCCTCACAAATCTGGAATCCTATCAGGTGTGGCAGGAACAGCTAGCTGGTCATTAGACAGGTGTATCTTTGATTAGGTAGATTCACAGAATCAGGAGGTATGGTTTAATTCATCTTTAGGATTTTAACCTATCTGGTGATTTCAAGCCTTTCTCCCAGTTGTGTGCACTTACAAACCCACACCCACTTCGTAAGAGCCAGGATGCTTTGTACTATAAGTGGGTTGGAAGAGAGGTCCTCTGTAAATGTGGCGTGCCATGCCTTTTTCATTTAGAATGAAATTTTTACTAATACTGCAGAAATTTTTACTAATACTACAATCTTGAATTCAACATCTTTGCATAATATTCTTTAGTAGTTAGAAGTTTATATTCGTTTCATAAATAATTAGCAAAAATACTTTAATATGCTCCACATTGATATCTTTTAAAGTTTTTCTGAAAAAAAATTATCTTAAATTTTTCTTTGGTATACTTTTGTAGCCCATAGAACTTAACTTTTCATATTTAAATTTTCTCTCAATTGGCTCAATTTTTGTTTGCAAGGAGCTGTATGTGTGCAAATTACTTGTTTTAGCTAGAGCTTGAAATCTGGATTATTTGTCTCCTTTGAGTTTCATTTGTTTTTGAAATGTACTGAAAACTCATTATTTTTTTCATTTAATTTCTTATTCAAAACATGAGACAACTGCTACATGGAGGAATTAAAAATCAGACATAAAATGCTACATGTGTGATGTGGCACAGCATACATTAGTGTCATGGTTGGTTATAATCATCTGGAAGGAAGGACTTTTATGTGTGTCAAGATGCATGTATCACTTTGGGCTTATCATGTCATTGTTGCTGCTATTTAGTTTGACATATATCGAGATTTAAAGCTTTTTCACACCTGGAAGTGTAAAGCCCTTAACTAGGAAAAAAAAAAATAACACTTCACCTGCAACCCCACACTTTGTCAGATGGGGGAGCCCAAGTGGTAAGAAATGCTTATCAAAGAAAGAAAATTTCTGAGGACTTATTCCTAAATTAGACTAATGACCAGTTTTCTGGTCTAATTTGTGTGTAAGATATTTTTCAGGATTTGAGCACATTGGTTAAATTTTTTAAAAAAATGGAAACTGTTGTGCCAGAGACTTGCTGTTTATTCTGGCCAGCATTTCCTGGGTTGATATGTCAGTGGCCAAGCATAATTTAACAGTTAGATCAAATAGTAACTTTTTAAAACTTTCAGTGAGAGTACAGTAGTAGTTTTGAACATATGGTTTGGATAGATCTGGATGCTAATTTTGATGCCTTCACTTACCCATTTGACCTTGAACTAGTTACTTAATTTCTCTAAACCCTGATGTCCTTATCTGCAACTATGAATAAATTTCTTCTGAAAATTTAGTGAGATATGTCTGTGTACAAGATGTCTTCATTTGCCTCTTCCTGGGCACTTTCCACATTTTTCCTCCCCTGGTCTCCTTCCTGGAAGGCTGACTTCTGAGAACCATAGGACACTCTTTGTCCTTTGTCCCATTTGCTTTGGCCAATAGTGATTCCAGAGAGAATGTCAGAGGAAGAGCTGAGGAGAGGTGGGAGATTCATTCTGAACCCTTGCCCTCCAGCATGACTTTCGTCTGTCTCTGTTCCTGTTCCAGAGGCTTTCTATAAAACCCTCTTCTCTGTTCCAGGAATCTGATCCCCTCCTCTTCCCTTTCAGGCCTAGGGATAGGTAAGTGTGTTTGCTATTACTAGCCCCAGGGCATAATGCATAATCCTTTTAATAAACTTCCTTAGGAAAATCCTAACTTTCCCATGTTTTCTGTTTTCTCTTGGGATACTGATTAATACAGTATGTGCTTAACATCACATCTTTCACATAGTAAATGTCCCCAAATAGTAATATCTATCATTAAAAAGACTTAAAATATGTAAGAAATTTTTTTATGAACAATTGGTATATTGAACAAGCATAGTGCTTGGACTGTAATAAAACACTGTTTAAACGAAATAATTTACCACTTGTGCTTAAACTTCATTTAATGAAGAAAAGCTTTCTGTCCTAGGAAAAAGACTTTAGCATCCCTGTGACTCATCCAGTTCACGAGACAAGCCAACAGTCAGTCACTTTGGGACACATACACATTGACATTCAGTAATCTGAATGTCCTGATTACGGAATAATAATGATGTGACCTCAGTTATTTTTTCTTGTATTTCTCAGGTTTTACCTGCTCCAGGGTAGTCCACACCTATTCTGGAGAGGGCGTGACTTCCTGGTTCTTTCCTGTCTCCCCTCCTCATCTTTCACTACTTCTTGTTTTGGAACTCCCAGGGTAAAGGGGAGGAGGGAGAAGTGTTTGGGAGGGCACAGCTTGAGTAAGGTGGCTTCAAATTCCCTGGGCAGGATGGATGGCTAATGTGAATACCCCAGGGTGGCCCTAGAGATAGACAAAGATTGAGTTTTTGAGGTCTTCAGAGATTTTCTATTGAGCTTTTACTTACATACTTCAAGTCAATTATTTCTTATTCAACCACCACATACCTCCAGCTGATTTATTTTATTTTATTGATAATAAAACCAAACAAAATAAAGCAGAATAAAGCTAATCAAAACAAAACAATGAAAGTGATACAAGACTTCAAAACAAGATAGGAAATCAACAATGCCTACTGTAATATGTCTTGTTATCTTCAAAAGAGCTGTTCATACCATCAGACATAATAAAATCAAACAAAACAAAACTGAATAAGACCAAACAAAGGAAAACAATGAAAATGACATAGGTCTTCAAATTAAGATAATAGAGAATTAACAATGGATACCATAATGCTTCTTGTTATCTTCAAAATAGCTGTCTAGACCATCAGATATAGGCATGTAAAATTAACAAAACAATATGAGAACTAAGTTGCTTCTTTACTTCAGTTGTTATCTTTTCAGAAATTTCAGGGGCATGGCCTGTGATTTCTACTATGTCTATGTCTCCTGGACTTGTTCCATGTAGGTTGGAGGTCTGAGGTTGTATTCTGCTCCTTTGTCTTGATGTTTTCCTATGTTCCTTTGCATCAGCCCATTCTTGCATCCCCAGTGCTTCCTGTATTGGCTGCGAGTTCCTCAATGTAGTGGATTGGACTAGGCACCTGGATTCTTCCAATTCAGGGTCGTGGAGTGGTGGAGAGGCACAGAGAAGTGGTTCACTGATGCTCCCTGGATGGTGGTGGGCCTTAGGGGTGTGGCTTCACCTCCAGTCTGCTGCTGGCCTCATTGGATCTCTCTGGGCTGCTGATACATTGCCTTGAGGTGTGGTTTCTTCTCTGGGTGGTTCTGGGCTCACTGGATCTCTCAGGGGTACAGGGGCATGTGGCCACTGGGCATGGCTTCTTCTTATTAACTCCATTTGTTCATAGGTTTGGTTCAGCTCTGATATTTCCTTGCTGATTTTCTGTCTAGTTGATTTGTCTTTCTGTGACAATGGGGTATTTAAGTTTCCTGTTAAAACCGTGTTATTACACATCTGATTTTCCAGGTCTACCAATAACTGTCTTATATAGTTGGGTGCTCCTATATTAGGGGCATATATATTTATGATTGTTATGGCATTTGTGCTGTCTCTAACTTCCTCATTGACCTCAATCAATCCCGTGTTATTCTTTGATTTGTATTGTAGTTGTTGGATTGATTTCTCATGGTCTGTTGCTATTTTTGAGATGTCTTTCTTTTCATGATCACTAGCTGCAATTCCGTCTTCAAGATCTGAAACTCTGTCCTTTCTTTCAATCTGTTGCATATACTTTCAGTGGAGGTTTTAATCTGGATCTATGTTTGGATCTGTTTTATGGATTCCATTTCTCTCCTATGTTGGGTATTTTTTGTTTCCATTTTTTTTCTAAGATCATCTATTCTTTTATTTTTATCTTCTCTAATGTCTTTGATTTTTAGCATCATTTCTTTTTGTACCTGAGAGATCATTTTGTCCATAACCTTTTCCACTTATTTTTTCACTTCTGTTGTTATTATTTCAGAAAGTTCCAATGTTTGACTTCCAACTTCATCCATTTCTTTGAGTTCCAGGCCTGTCCTGGGTGGGCTGGGGATCTGGAGCTCTGCATCTTGCCATTCTCCACCTTTCTTTTTCTTTTATTTTTCTTCTATGTTGATGCATGTCAACCTTCCATGATGTATAACTCTACCACTAGCATTGAGGTCTCTCTCCATGAGGAAAGCAGATGTCCATTCCTCAGAGATGTCCTCCAGCTGTAGTTGGTTCTTTATAGCTATTCCAATAAACTACCTTCTTCTGGTGTTTACACTTCTGTGATAATGTCCATGTTACATCTCAGAGCCAATCTTGGCCTCTGGATGTGGGGGCTGGGACTGGTCTTCTGTAGGTGGAGTTCTCCAGAGTCTAACTGCTGTCATCTTGCTGCTGCTTCAGATTCTTCCACATTACTCGCTTTGCTGATTACTTTGCCCTTAAAAAATGTGTGTATGTGTGTTCACAAAGCTATTATCCTAGGTCTTTGGGTTTTCTTCAGTCTTATACTCTTCCAGCCAGCCCTGCCCTGTGGGGAGGTGACTAATGGAGGAGGCCTGGAGTGTGAAATTATCGTCCAGCCAGCTGCCTTCTGGGGTGCAATGGAGGAGGCCTGGATCCTGAACGCACTGTCCTCCAGCTGGCCCACCCTCAAGGATGTAGTGGAGAAGCACAGAGTGCAAACTCATTGTTTCCCAACAGGCCCTGCCATCAGGAATGTCGCTTTTAGTTTCTTGCCATTCCTCCCTCCTCCAAGTATCCCTGCTGGCTGAGAAGGATAACTACTTGCTCTTACTTTGTCCTTCCTGACACACACTTGACACAGAGCACTGAGGCATCCTTTTTCTCATTTCAGACCAGGAGCTCTCCTGTGTCATCTCCATCTCCGTAGTTAGGTGGTTCCCAGACTCAAGGCAGGAGGTAGGAATTGCACTCAGCCACTTAGCTTTCTTGGGCTAACTCTGGTACCATTTTCTGTGTGTCCAATGACAGGAAGGATATTTCCAAACTTTTGTTGTGGTGCCCAAAAGCTCTCCAATTAAATTTTGGGATAGAAAGCAGTATACCTCAAAAGTGTTCAAAAGTGTTTGGGGTAAAGAGTAGAAAATCTTATCCAAAAGGAACCTGTTGACATGCCTTCAGTCCCACCTGTTTTCTTAATACCTTTTATATTCTCAACTGGACTAATGGAGTCAGTATCCAGGAACAGGTTCTGGTAGGGCTCTTCCATGGCAAATCTTCACAAGGTGGATATTTGTTGTAGGATATCTATCACATCATTTTCATTGTAAGACATATATTTACTTATTTATTTTATTTAATTTTTAAATTTTATTTTAAAGGTAATAAACTCCAACAAAATGAAGCAGAGTAAAGCCTATCAAAACAAAGCAGTGAAAGTGGTATAGAACTTCAAAGTAGGAAAACAGGAAATCAACAATGGCTGCCACAGTATATCTTGTTATCTTCACAATAGCCCATTCCATCAGACATAGTAAAATCAAATAAAACAAAACAGAATACAACCAATGAAAATAGAGCATTGAATAAAGCAAAACAATAAATCAGAAAAAAATAAAACAGTGAGAACAATACTGAATTTCCAAAATAAGACAGAAGGAAATTCCCCATATTTGCTATGTTGCATACTGTTATCCTCCCAATAGATGCTCAGACTACTGGTCCCATCTGCAAGATTAATCAAACAATACAAGAATTCAGTTGTTTCTGTGCCTCAGCTACTATCAACTCAACCTGTCCTCCAAACCAGCTGGCACTGGGGGTGGGCGAGGCTTCCTAATTCTCAGCCCATGCTCTGGTTGACTCATGGGAGGGATGATCTGGCTTCTTTCTTTCTGGACCCTGTGTGGCTTGCACAGCTTACCAGAAGAGCAAATTGTCTTCTTCTTGACTTTTACGTGCCCCTCCCAGACCCAGCATGGCATCTGGCAATTTACTGGAGGAGTGATCTGGCTTCTCTCTACCTGAACCCTGCATGGCTTGCACCTAGGACACATATTTTAATATGTTAGCTAAAGTTTTCCAGTGCTTTATTTTCATTTTAGTACAAAATTTTAATCATTGGGACATGGCTAGAATAGAGTTTTCTGATGGGTAGGATATGATGTTACATGATGTGGGGGAGTCAAAGATATAAGATGGCATCTTGCACACTAGAATTCATCATGCAAAAGGAAAAAATGAGATACAAGTAGGACTCTATAACATTGAAAAGTAAGATAAAGCAGGAAAATATAAATAAGAAATAGTTGATTCAGTCTGGGGGTTTTGGGGGTCAAGTGCATTACTATTATGTAAATCTAAATTAGAGAAAGAAATGATCCAGAGTTTCTTGAGGCAAAATCTGATGTTTTTGGAATCAGTGTTGTTCTAGGTGATAAGAGTCATTCCACGAACTCTAAAACCCACAAGAAACATTTATGCAATTCTTTTCCTTAGCAGCTGAACAAGGATGGAGGAAGGGCCTATCTTTCTTAATAGCTAGGTGGCAGACAACCATTTTGCATAATGGACTGGTAAAAAGTTGAACTTAGAGCACAATTCTGATGACTGCTGAATCTGTTTGCCCTCTGAAACTGTCAGAAGCAGAAGGGCCGTTGCTGGATGAAACACAGGGAGAACAGCTCACCATTCTTACCATTCTTTGAAGGTGATGCTCAGATGTTTCAGGAAAGAGAATGCTTTTAGAGAGAGGCTGAAGGCTGCATCTGTTAAGAATTAAAGTGAAGAGGCTGACACGTCCCTGTCTTATAAAAGATGTGTTTTCTTTAGAACACAAAATAGAATAATGAATCTCTGTGTAGCCTTTACTCTGAAGAGGGCTCCATAATATTTTTTTCATTGTTTAACTCTTACATTTTTACTCTGCAAAAATATATATTATAAACAAAAAGCTTAATACTGGGACAGAAATGTGCTATTAAGTGTTCTGGCATCGATCCCCATGTTAATTTCAAAGATTATGATGTATAACATGTAAAATTTCTTTTGATATTCAATTTGAAGGCATGATGTCCTCACTAAATCTGATTGAAAAGCTAACTTCACTCTTTATATATTAAAAAGTTTTAAGCATAGGGAGTTCAGGGTTTTATTCTCTGTTTTTGCAACAGTTTTTGTTGCATTATCATTAGACTACAAGTTTACTCGCATCAAAGGACAAACAAGTTATGTGCTTAGACTTTCCATTTTATCAGCAGTGTGTAATATCTATTCTAAATAATTCAGCAGTAGGCTGTTCAGATTCATTAATTCTTTCTTCTAGTTGTTTTCCTCTGAGTTTTAAAATTCATTCATTCATTCATTCATTCAGAACTTTGTCTAGATGAATACAGAACAAATTGTATCTCTTTACCATGCCTAAGATATTATGTGGAAGAATTAGTAATTAAATCTCCATAAGGCACTGACATATAGCAGCTTTCCTTTTCCCAAAAATAGGAATGTGGAATTTTCCAGGAGGACTTATCTGTGTTAGCCATAGTGATTCATAATGCAGTGTTGGAATACAACATGTGTTGTCTAGAGAGCAAAGTTAATGAGAGTTTGACCCCTTTACAACAATACCCAGTAGACACATGGAGAATGAGCATGGAGGGAGCTTTTCTCTGTTGGTCAGCTTTCTCAGTGCTGTAATAAAACACTTAACACCCCCAACTTAAAGGAGGTGAGATTTATTTTGGCTCATTATTTCAGAAGCTTCTCCTGGCAGCTAGAAGCAGAAAGAAAGCAAAAGAGCAAGAGGGAGAGATGCATTCTTCACAGGCACATCCCCAGTGACCCACCTCTTCCAATCAGGCTCTGCCTGCTCACGCACAGTCAGCTATGGATGAATCCACTGACAAATGTAGCACCCCGTGATCTAATCACAATTCAAAAGCTCTCCCTCTGATCACAAGAGACTTTTGTGGAACATTTTAGATCTACACCATAGCAACTCTCTTGGGTTTAACCTCTTCTAGGTAAAGAACTAGGAGAGGAGGCAGGAAAGTTGAGGCCAAACAATATGGAATCTTGGCCAACACTGCAGATGATAGGCCACAATAGTAGACTCAGCCTCAGACAGCAAGGTCTGCCTAAGCAGATTATTTCTAAGTGTCAAGTTGAGATCCTGATTCCTTAGAGAGTGGACAAGGCTGAACTTGATTTTATGCTGCTAAGCAATCAGGGTCTAAGAATTTTAGGTAACATTAAAAGCGATGGGACATATTTTGGGCAGCTATAGAAACATTGGATACTATCAATTTCTCTTATCAGGTAAAAAACTCCTCCATCTGAAAAAGCTATAAATAAAAATTTCAGTTCACCTAATCACAATGTAGCTTGGTAAACTTTGGTTTTTAGAAAATCCTACAGATATTTGAAAAAAAGAATATTGGGGGCAGTCATTTAATTTGAGTTCTTTAATAATGAGACTTCACTTAGAAAGGGACTACAATCATATGTTTCTAGCATTACCCAGTTGACTTAAGAGTTTTCAGAGAGACAGGAAAGAGAGAGAAAGGGACAGAGAGACAGAGAGACAGAGAGAGAGAGAGAAAGATATCCATGCAAGTTTGTTCCAGGACTCAGAACTATAGTCTGACCCTCCTAGACTGACCATGTTCCACTTAAGAAGAGACAAAATCTACCCAGAAGTTGCAGATATCCTAGAGAAGTATTTGGATGGCTGGAAATGCATAAAAGAATAATTTTGTGGTTGCAGAGTTGAGTGACAGAAGTCTACATTTTTCTAAGCATTTTTTGTTCATAGATTTTAAGCACTGAGCAATTTAGGTTCAAATATGAAACCTTATCTCCTTTGCCAGAGAAAGAAAAAGACTCTTAGTGGAAGATTGAGATGGCAGGCCCTGCCAGAGGTATTCTCATTTTTAAAAAATTTGTTTGTTTATTCTTGTTTGTTTGTTTTTTGTTTTTAAGACAAGGTCTCACTATGCAGTCTAGACTTACCTTGAACTCACTAGGTAGCTTAGGCTGGCCTTGAACTCACAGTGATCCTGTCTCAGTCCCCTGAATGCTGGGATTGCAAACATGTGTCACCACACTTGGTTTGAGAGGTGTTCTCATTTGGAGGAGAGAGTTCAGGTTTGGGGACAAGTTAGAATTTCTTTCTCCTTTCCAAATTTTGATTATATGAATACATAATATTTTTATTTTATTTTGTTTTTAAATTTTTTCCATTTTTGTTTGCTTTCTCTTTTTTATTATTTATTTTTAAGAGAATAAAACCAAGAAAAACAAAACAGAATAAAGCTGATTCACAGGAAAAGGTTGGCATCTGGCTGTTCCCCTAGAGACCTATGCACGGCACTAATTTGCAAGGAGGGCTTGCTTCTTGGTGACTGTCTGTTCTCTTTCCCTGTAGTATGTAATGATGCTTACTCACAGGAAAAGGCTGGCATCTGACTGTCCCCCCAGTGGACTGTGGATGGCATAGATTCTCAGGGAGACTTTCTTCTTGGTGACTTCTTGTTCTCTTCCCTTGTAGTGTGCAAATGACCAAATACACAATATCTTTAGGACAAACAAACCCCCAAACAAAAACAAAAACAAAAAAGAAACCCAAATTCAACAACATTTCCTACTTCTTGAAGCAATTTTTGTAGTGTTTTCTTTTTCCCATAAGATTTTATAAGGGCCTAGGAGAGGGGAAAAAGCAGGGATGGAAGGAAAAACCATAAATAATTGTTCAGAATGTGTCATGTATCATTATTTTCAAACACAGCCTTGTCCTTGGAGACTTTTTTGTTTCACCAGTTCCTAGAAAAATATGGAAAAGAAAAATAACCCTGTCTGTGGAGTTTCTTACTTCACTTATCATGTCCCACTAAAGAATATATCCAACATTTCTGGGACTAAAGAATAATATCTGAATGAATATCCAGCATGTGAGATATGCTCCATTCTTCTTGGTAAAACCTCTCTCTACCTCAATATTCCTTTTTCCCAGGGAGGAGAGGAGAGGAGAGCATGAGAATAGGGAAAGGTAGTTGATCAGGCATTTTTACTAGTGATGAGATCACTATTACTCATGGCAGCAAACTGGCGCTTTGGCCTCAGGCCTTGTGTCCTCCCCACTCTCTGACCTATTAACTGTGCTCTCTTACCTGTTCTGTTCTGCAGGGGTCACTGCACTATTCTTCATGTGGCAAGACAGCCTTTCTTGAAGCTGGATAAATAAGTGATCTCAGTGTGCTCTATACACTGCTTCGCTCTGAGTCTGAGTCAAAATTTGGGATGGGTCAGGAGCATCACGGTGTCCCAAGTCTTAAACTTTATTCTGAGTGCTATCTACCCAGGTGCTGGAATGGTTATTAATTTGGTTGACACTGTGATTTCTGTTTGATCATCAGTTCTTTGCAAAATTTCTCCAGTAGAACTTTGGTGGGGAGAAGAGTAAACTTTAGACTCCTAAGGATAAAAATTTAGCAATTTTAGAGTCCATATTCCTGGCTTACCAAAGTTATCAGGAAATAACCTGCCTGTCTCATAGGCAATTATGATGTATTAGCTCCAATTTCTCTATATAATTCTTACTACATTTAATCCGAATACTTTTAAAAAACATTTACTTATCAGGGGAATAACACAGTTACTAAACACTTTTAAATATTCATTATTACATTAACCATTGTGTTCTTATTACACAGTTTATTGCCCAGAACAGCATGAGAATATTAATGGCCCATTTTACAAAGTATAAAACTTAGTCATAGAGAGGGGAAATCACGAAAGATCATTTGGGGCTACTAAAGATCAATCCTATTTGTTTGTTATTCTGTTAAGTGCCTTGCATGGACTCTTAGGTGCTTTGCAGACAGTACTGTATTTCATATTCATCATAATCTTACCTGAGAGACAGTATTATAGTCTCTGAAAACATTAACAAGTTACCAAAGAATGCTATCTAAGCATGTAAAAATAGAATTTGAATCTATATCTTTCTATGAAACAGTTATAAACACTCATTTTTTATATGTACATTTTTCAAGGGGCAGGAGGACAATTTCTTTGTTTCAGACTTGCACAGAATTGATTGGAGCAGGTAAAGTTCAGTTTCTCTGTCTGCCTTTCCAGCAACTTCTCCCTCCTTCTGGGAATGGTGATAGAAAATTTAGAATATTTATAGATACATGGCATATTTTCGTTTAGAAAATCTTACTGAGATTGAAATTTCCTTAAAGGAAAAGAAAATATCTTCTCTCTCAGATTTCTATCCACTGAAAAGATCTACAGCTACCTGTGTGCTCTTACTCAGAGCAAATAACTGCCTCTCCAACTCCATGTGCATGGCTGCGGTTTGGTATTTCTTCACCTCTGGTCCCATTTTCTGTCTCCTTTTCTGTTTACCATCCCCTAGTAAAAGCCTAGGTCATTGGTTAAGAGGCAAATCTTTTGATTAAGCAAATATTTATATAACATTTGCTATCTACATTTATATAAAGCTCATATTAGGTGCACAAGTTTTGCTCTTTGTCTTTTGTTTTTGTAGTTTGTCAGACTATATCAAATTTGGAGGAGATAAAATGGGCAGTAGCAACATTTTAATTTGAAGAATAATTTCTGAAAAGCTTATGAGTATATAAAAAGGTGAATTTGAGGGACAGGATGTGCCTTAGATATTTACTTGCTATGAGGTAATAAAGTTGAAGGTGCAGTAAGTACGTGTGTATTGAGAGAAGTAAACATGGTAGGGAGATTGAAGGACTTTGGTTATCTGTAAATGTAGAAAGTGGGAAGCCTCAAGGTCAACTTGAGGACCTAAGGAATGTCAGAAAAGGCCAAAGAGAGGCATGAAAAACAAAACTTTAATGACCATAGCCTCACACCAAAGTGAGAATAAATTTGCTTCTGAAAAGTAAACATGGAGATGTTGGTGGCACAGGTGCTTTGGGGTTCTTGGCTTATTTGTTACATTCTGTTACAAGCCAGTTTCCAGTGGGACAAATACCAAAATAAAATATCCAAGATAATAAGTTATTGACTGATGATGTTTATACTCAAAGTTTTCTGGAAGTGTTGGTTATTTTTTTTCTAGACTTACAAAGTTGGTTTATTGAATAGTATTAACTTGATGTGTGTTGAGGGTAGGGATCCGTAACTTTATTTTTCCTCAGTTCTGCATAGATATATACATTATTTCTAGTCTTAGATTCCTTTTTACAATATATTGGGTAAATTCATAGCATTCTGATTTCCACTGTTTGAAAAATCTAGTATCTGCCAATTTAAGACATATGAAAACTGTAAGCTTATGCTATGTGTCATTTTCTATGGCCCAAGGTTTCTGCACTAAAGATGGGGGTTGTCAGGGTTCTGAAGCAGCTCTTTCTCCTTCTCTGTGGTCTAGCTTCTTCAATGTGTAGAAGCCAGGGCAGAGGGATGGAGTCAGAAAGGCCCCAAATCTTTTCAGTCAACTAGTGTTACTGTTGTCTTGTTTGTGAGTTGTTCAGGCTTCATTCGCTGGCTCATTTGTTGGGTTTGTGCTGATGAGTGCTCTGAAAAGCACTGTGGGTGTATTACAGTCTTCAGAAATGGTACAATTATATTATTATTTGATAACATTTATTTTGAATTTTGCTGATATATTTTAGTACTTTACTCATTTAGCAATGACATGAATGAATTCTTTTCCTAACTGGATAATGGTTTTAAAGACTAGAAAGATTATTTTTTTGGTGCTATTCAATATATATAATGTATATATATATATATACATATATATACATATGCATATATATGTATATATACATATATACATGTATATGTGCATATATATGTATATACATATACATATGTATATATATATGGAATATATATACATACATATATTCCCCATAATATCAACATTGAATCTAACCATTGAATTTGTCTTGTGGCTTCACCTGAGGCCCTGCAGGATAGCTTTATGGAAGAATAGCTAAAGCCTGCCTATCTTTTTAAGTCTCTTTGAACCATACTCCACCAAATTATGGGAGGACAGGCTGTCTGCTCTCATAGTCCTATACTTTTTCAATTTATTACCCATAACCAGTGGGAACAGAGCAAGCCACTGCAATGACAAACATTTGACACTGGGAGAGAGACGGATGGTCATCTCTTTTTGTGGATACTCACAGGGCATTTTTGGAACCCACTCAGTTGGATGGCAGGTTTGCCTTAATATTGGGCTTTTAGGCCAAGAAATTGCATTGTCTACCTATTAGTTAATCAAACTTTTGTTCTGCATATAAAGGATAGAGGTAGTGTGGAGTGATGTTAGAGGGGGTTTTTCTTTTACCTCCTAATAAGTCCTCTGACAGTGATGTGTTTGGTATAAGTTTAGTAGTGGCCAGTGGCTGGCTTTGACCCTCAGCTAAAATTCTGAGACTATTTTAACAAAATTTCATCTTTTACTGTGAAAAAAAATCCCACTTAAGTTTATATGTTCATCGTAAGGTTATACCTTCCCTAAGAAGTATAAGGCCTACTGTATGTATATATTTAGATATACTACTAAATTTTAAGATTTAGGAAACCATGCCTTTTCCACTATGCTACATCCCAATCTTGTTTTTATTTTTAATTTTAAATAAGTTCTTTGTAAGTCATTAAGCTGCCCAGGCTTGACTAGTGCTTGCGATTTTTTTTTTTTTTTGCCTAAGTCTCCTGGATTGCTGAGGTTCTAGGCATATGCCTAATGTATTATGCCCAGTCAATTAAACAAGTTTCTCAGCTCCACTGGGACTGAGAAGAGAAAGGCTATGAGCTTTGTATTAATTCACGCATGTGGGAAACTTGTAACTATCTTTAAAATTTTTGTTGTTTCTCACAAGTAGAACCAGGCTAGCCAAACTTCAAAGCAGATATTGAAAACCACAACCAAGACAAAGTCCTCCACAACTGAGCCATTCCTGATAAATTTTAGGAGGATGACTTACAACATTTAAGCTAGTTTTTAAAGCTCTTGTGAAATTATTGTAAAATGTTGCAGAGAACATGCCAGTCATTGATTCCCTAGGCATACGTTGTCTTTAGGCTGTGCTTTGCCAGTAGTCTCTATGAAGAACAAACCTATACACTACATAGCTCCATTTAACCCCTGCTCAGTGATGGTTGGTGAAACCCAGGTGAAAATATGACCTAAACCTTAAAAAGAAATGAAATTCTAATGCATATTACAACATGGATGTAACTTGAGGACACTATGCTATGAAATGTCAGTCACAAACGGACAAATATTGTATGCATTCCAATGATTTTGAAAATTGAACATTAACAGATTGTTACTTAGGTGTCTTAGTTACTTTACTGGTATTGCTGGTACAAAATACTCAACACTCACAAGTTAAAGGGGGAAAGGTTTATTTCACCTCACAGTTTGTAGAGGTTTCAGTCCAAAGTTGGCTGGCTCTAAGGCAGGGTGGAACATGGCAAAGGGGCATCACAGAGAAGACACAGTCCATAGCAAGGTAGGTAGAAGGCAGCAACAATGAGCCTGCACTTTCCTTTATCTCCTCCCAACTGCAAGTCCTTTTGGGTGGAGCCACCCACACCCAGGATGGCAGTAAATCCACCCAGCCACATCTTGAACTATTCTAAATGAATCAGTAGACTCATTTACCACACACCCTTAATTCTAGGGTCATATACTTTACATCTAGTCAGCTCTGAAAAGACCTATCTATGAGCTTTGTGGTCACATATATATACAAACCATACCATTAGGTAATGGAATCAGAATCTGGGAATGCTTTTTCTACTACAAGGAAAATGAAGCAAGCTACCTTGCAGAAATAGATACAGTTTATTCTTTATAGTGCTTTCCCCTCAGGAATTTTTTTGTATACACGCAGAATATTTCTAAGAAAACATGAACAATTTATTACAGCGATTGTGGCTATTGAGGGAAATGACCTTCCGGATTTCTAATGGGAGTTTATGGAAGGTTTCTGGTGAATGCATTTTATATTGTGACTTTTGAATTTCATAGTATACATGCATTTACATATATAAAATTTAATATTACTTTTTGGTGGAAAAAATTTGAAAGTGGATAAGTAAAAAAGAAGAAAATATAAATCACCCAAGATTCAACTACCCAGAAGTCTCCACTGTTGAAGTTACTCTGTTAAAAGTTTTAAAGCATATTAGCTTCATTTATCAGAGTCTCTTTTCGGGAAAAACAATCATGCCAATTTCTTTTGATAGTTGAGATTGAACCCAGAATCTTCATACTTAGCTCTACACCCAGTCCATTATATCTTATTTTAAAGAGAGTTTTTGCTAAGTTGCTAAGTTGGCTGACCAGAGTTGAAATTGCAGTCCTCAGCCTCAGCTTTCCAAATACCTGCAATTACAGCATGCACCACAAACCTGGTCTAATGATTATGACAGCTGAAAAACAAATACCATTACCAATTTTAGTCTTGTAAGGAAATAAGTCAGAAATTTTATTATTTCCTTATTTTTCACTCAAAAAATTGAATAAAAGCCCACAAAACTTCTTGGACTAAATTTATATATTGATTTTTTTTTATTTTAAAGAGAATAAAACAAAAGAGGGCAGAACAAAGCAGATCAGAACAGAACAACATAAGCAACACAGCACTTTACAATAAGACAACCAGACATTAACAGTAGCTATCAAAATATCTCTTTATCTGCTACAGTTGAGCATAGTTTCAAATACAATAATATCAAACATAACAAAATAGTATAAAACCATTTAAAAGAATGAAAGATTTACAGGACATTTGGAACCGAAAAACAGAGAATGATTAATGGTTACTATAATATCTCATTTTCAATAAAAAATTTGTTTATACTATCACATATATTAAAATCCCAATAAGACACAACATGATAGAACTTATGGTAATAGCAGAGTAGAAGCATGGTAGGACTTCTAAGCAAGATGATATTAAATCAGCAATGGCTGCCGTAATGTTTTGTTTTCTTCAAAACAGCTGTTCCTACCATCACACATAATAAAGTTAAACAAAACAGAATAAAACCATTCCAACTGATTAATGAAAACATTAAAGGCTTCAAAGCTATGAGATGGGAAATCATGATTACCATTAAGTCTTATATATTCTTACCAACTCTCATACTAGGGAGACTATACAGTATTAACACATGTGAGTTTGGTTTATTTTGCTTATGAGCATGGCCTCAAGTTGTGTCCATTTATTTATAAATATCTCAATGTGATCATTCTTTATAGCTGAGTAGTATTCCATTGTATAAAAATGCCACAACTTTTTTTATCCATTCCTCAGTTGATGGGCACTTAGGTTGTTTCCAAGATCTGGCTATTACAAATTGTGCTGCTATAAACATGGGTGCACATATGTCACTCTAGTATGATGTTTTCCATTCTTCTGGAAATATTCCTAGAAGTGGAATAGCTGGGTCAAATGGGACTTCCAAACCCAGCTTTTTGAGGAATCTCCAGACTGACCTCCACAGTGGTTGCACCAGTCTACACTCCCACTAACAGTGCAGAAGAGTTCCTTTTTCCCCACAGCCTCTCCAGCATTTGTTGTTGGTAGTTTTTTTCTATCCTGGCCATTCTTTCTGGGGTGAGATGGAATCTCAGTGTGGCTTTAATTTGCATTTCTCTAATGACTAACATTGATAAACATTTTTTCATGTATTTATCTGCCATTTGTATTTCTTCATCTGAGAACTGTGTATTCATTTCAGATGCCCATTTTTGGATTGGGTCTTTGAATTTCGAGGGTCTGATTTTTTTAATTCTTTATAAGTTCTAGACAGAAGTCCTTTGTCTGAGGGACAGTCCATGAAGATTTTTTCTCAATTTGTGGGTTTTCTTTTCACTCTGCTGGAAATCTCTTTCGACATGCAGAAACTCTTTAATAAGATATGGTCCCAGTTATTGATTCTGGGAAGTATTTCCCATGCAGTTTGATTCATGTTCATGAATTCTCTACCTACCCCTATATCTTCGATGTTTTTACCTACTTTGTCTTCTAACAGATTTAGTGTTTCTGTTTTAATATTTATATCTTTGATCCATTCAGATTTTTGTTTAGTGCATGGTGATAGGCATGGGTCTAGTTTTAGTTTTCTGCATATGGATAGCTAATTTTTCCAGCACCATTTGTTAAAGAGACTGTCATTCTTCCAGTGAGCACAATTGTCCCCTTTATCATGGATGAGGTGGTTGAGTGAGTTTTTGGTTGTGGTTGTATCTTCCAATCTATTCCATTGATCTTGAGGTCTGTTTTTATTTCAGGACCATGTTGATTTTATTACAGTAGCTTTGTAGTATAATTTGAAGTCAGGGATTGTGATGCCTCCTGCCTTGCCTTTGTTGCTTAGAATTGCCTTTGCTGTTCTAGATCTCTTCTGGTTGCAGATGAATTTTAGGAGTGATTTCTCTACATCTATGAGGTATGTTAGTGGTATTTTGATTGGGATGGCATTGAATCTGTATAGTAATTTTGGGAGAATGGCCATTTTCACAATATTTATTCTTCTTATGCATGAACAAGGGATGTCTTTCCATTTTCTGAGGTCTTCTTCAATGTCTTTTTTCAGGGTATTATAATTTTCACTGTATAGCTCTTTTACTACTTTTGTGAGATTATTTCCTAAGAATTTCATTTTTTTGGATGCTAGTGTGAAGGGTTTGTCTTCTCTTATTTCTCTTTCAGTATTTTTGTTGTTAGTGTGTAGGAATGCTATTGATTTTTGAGTATTGACTTTGTAGCCAGCTACATTACTGAATTTATTTATTATATCTAGGAGTTTTTCAATGGAGTTTTGGGGGTCTCCTATGTAAAGTATCATGTCATCTGCAAATAATGATAATTTAACTTTCTCTTTTTCTATCTTCACTCATTTTATTTGTCTCTCTTGTCCAATTGCTCTGGCTAGTATTTCCAGCACTATGTTGAATAGGAGCTGTGATAGGCGACATCCTTGTCTTGTGCCTGATTTTAAGGTAAAGCCTTTCAGTTTTTGGCCATTTAATATGATGCTTGCTGTTGGTTTGTCATAGATGGCCTTTATTATATTGAGGTAAAGACCATCTAGTCCAATTATCTGCAAGGTTCTTATCATGAATGTGTGTTGGACCTTATCAAAAGCTTTTTCTGCATCTATAGAGATGATCATGTGGTTCTTACTTTTGGCTCTATTCATATGGTGGATTACATTTATTGATTTACATATGTTGAACCATCCCTGAATTCCTGGGATGAATCCCAGTTGCTCGTGGTGTATAATCTTCTTGATGATTTGCTGTATACTGTTTGCTAATGTTTTATTGAGAATTTTTGCATCTATGTTCATTAGGGAGATTGGCCTATAGTTCTCTTTTAGTTGGGTCTTTCTTAGGTTTTGGTACTAGAGTAATATTTGCCTCCAGGAATGACTTAGGAAGAATTGCTTCCCTTTCAATTTCATTGAAGAGTTTGAGGAGTTTTGGAATTAAGTCTTCTTTGTATTTCTTGTAGAATTCCACAATGAATCCATTTGGGCCTGGGCTCTTCTTTGTTGCCAAGGACTTAATTACATTTTCAATTTTATAAATAGAAATTGGGTTTTACATCTTCCTGATCCAGCTTTGGTAGTTCATATGTATCTAGGAATCTGTCTATTTCTTCTGTGTTATTGAACCTATGTGAGTAGTGGTTTTCAATATAGGTGTTGATGATTTTCAGTATTTCCACCAAATCTGTAGTAATTTCATCTTTTTCATTCCTTATTGCCTGAATTTGAGTTTTTTCTTTCCTTTTTTAAATAAGGTTGGCCAGGGGCTTATCAATTTTATTTATTCTTTTAAGGTACCAACTCTTTGATTCCTTGATTCTTTGAATTGTTTTCTTAGACTCTATTGCATTAATTTCTGCTCTGATCCTTATAATTTCCTCCCTTCTTTTGGCTTTGATCTTGACTTGCTCTTCTTTTTCTAGATGTTTGAAGTGTAGCATCAGGTTGTCTATTTGTGTTTGTTTTGTCTTGCTGATGTGGGAACTCAGTGCAATAAATTTTCCTCTCAGGACTACTTTCATTGCATCCCACAAATTCCGGTAAGTTGTGTTTGTATTTTCATTTGCTTGTAGATATTGTTTAATTTCTTCTCTAATTTCCTCTGTGACCCACTGATTGCTCAAGAGTGTATTACTCAGTTTCCATGTGTTTGTGAGGTTTTTGCAGTTGCTTTTATCATTAATTTCTAGTTTCATGGCAGTATGATCTGATAACATGCATGGGATAATTTCAATTCTTTTGCATTTACTTAAATATGTTGTGTGGGCTAGTATATGGTCTATTTTAGAGAATGTCCCATGTACTGCTGAGAAGAAGGTATATTCTGATGTTGTTGGATGGAAAACTCTATATACATCTATCAAATCCATTTGCTCACAGGTGTGATTCAGTTCTGTTATTTCTTTGCTGATTTTCTGTCTAGTTGATCTGTCCCTTTGGTTCAATGGCATGTTAAGGTTTCTTGCTATAATTGTGTTATTGCTTATTTGATTTTTCATTTCTGTTAATATTTGCTTTGTACAGCTGGGTGCTCTGGAATTTGGTGCATATATATTTCAGATTGTTATCTCTTCCTCTTGAAGTTTTCCCCTAACTAGTATAAAGTGTCTTGCTTTATCTCTTTGGATCATTCTTGGTTTGAAGTTCACATTGTCTGCAAACAGGATAGCTACACCCACTTTTTTTTGGTTTCTTGTTGCATGAAGTATTGTTTCCATCCTTTTACTTAGAGTCTATGAGTGTCCTTTTGGGTTAGATGGGTTTCTTATAGACAGCATATGGTTGGATGTTGTTGCTTGATCCATTTTGCCAGTCTGTGTCTTTTGATTGGTGAGTTGAGGCCATTTACATTAATGGTTATAACTGTTATATATTGGTTTATTGTTGACATATTATCTTTCTGCTGTTGTATCTTTAGCTTTGCAGTCTATTTAATTGTCCACCTTGCTTGGTGGGTTTATTCTATGTGTATCTAGAATATCTTTCAGTATTCCTTGTAGGGTTGGTTTTGTGGTCATGAAATTTTTCAGCTGTTCTTTGTCATGGAAGTATCTTATTTCTCCATCCATTTTGAAGGACAGTTTTGCAGAGTACATCAGTCTGGGTTGGAAGTGGTTTTCCTTTAGGATCTGAAACACTTCACTCCATGATCTTCTTGACTTCATTGTTTGTGTTGAGAAGTCTGCTGTGATTCTGATAGGTTTTCCTTTATAGGTGATCTGTCTTTTCTCTCTAACAGCTTTTAGTATTCTGTTCTTATGGTGCATTTCTGGGATGGTGATTATTATGTGTCTGGCTGTAGTTTTATTTTGGTTATGTCTATATGGAGCTCTATATACTTCACTAATCCAAATGTCAGTTTCCATTCTCATGTTTGGGAAGTTTTCAGCTATTACTTCTGTAAGTACCCTCTTGATATCATTTGTGTTGTGCCCTCTTTTTCATTTATCCTTATTAATCTTATGTTATTTTTCTTTGCATCATCTTGCAGCTATTGAATTGTTAGTTCCTGATTCTTTGTTATTTTTAAAACATCTTTCCTTTCCTGTTCACTAGGTGTGATCTTATCTTCGAGGTCTTAAATTCTATCCTCACTTTCATTGAGGTGATTTTGACAGCTTTCAATAGAATTTTTGATTTCCTGTATATCTCTTTGAATCTGTTTTATGTATTCTGTTTGTTTCTTACAGCGTTCATTCAGGGATTCTATCTCTTTGCTTTGTTCTTCTAATTTTGTAGCTGTGTCTTCACTAGAGGTGTTCATTATTTCTTTCACTACTTTTATCATTTCTATTTTTACCTGGGTAATTATTTCTGATTTCAATTTTTCCATAGCTTCCCCTAGTTGCTTCTTTATTTCAGTTGATATAATTTCAGGTGTATGGCTTCTATTTTCTTCTATGTATATGGCTCCCAGGCTTTCTTGGGATGGGCTGGTGATTTGAGCCTGCCTTTGGTCTTTTCTTTTGTCATTTTTCTTTATTTCCTTGGTTTGAGTGGTGTTCCAAAACTTCCTCTGGGTGTGTGGCAAATCACCTTCTGCACCCTCAGCTCCTGGAGCAGTCTCAGCTCCCCTGCAGGCTTTTGGCTCCCTAAATGGAGAGGCAGAAGCTAGGTGTGGTGAACTGGTGCCATTGGAACCCCCTGTGCACAATCCCTTCTCCTAGGGTGGTGGATATGAAGTCAACCCCTGGCAGTGCTGGTTTTAAGCTCTCCACAGGCCAGCCAAAATCAGCCTAGAGTCCTCCTGTGCAGTCTCTGCCTCCTGAACTGATAGAAGGCTGCTGGGTATGCTGGACTGAGGCCCTGGAATCTGCTAGGCCTAGTCCAGCATCCCTGGTAGCTGCCCAGAAATTCAAACACTGGGAGTGCAGGTCTCCAACTCTTCCCAGGGGCACCGGGAGTCACCTGCACAGTCCCAACTCCTGTGCAGGCTCTTGGCACCCTAAATTGAGAGGCCAAAGCTGGGCATGGAGAACTGGAGCCAGCAGAACCCTGGGGCACAATCCCCTCACCTAGGGGGTGTATATGAACTCAATCACTGGCAGTGTTGGTCTTAAGCTCTCCCCAGGCCAGCCCAAATGGGCCTAGAGTCCTCCTGCATGGTCTCTGCCTCCTGAGCTGAAAGAAGGCTGCTGGGCATGGTGGACTGAGGCCTTGGAATCTTCTGGGCCTGATCCAGCGTCCCCAGTAGCTCCCCAGAAACTCAAACACCAGGAGTGTAGGAGTGTAGGTCTCCAACTCTCCCTGGGCACCAGGACTCACCTCCAATTTATATATTGATTTAAAAATTAGTTTAGAAAATATTTCAGATTTATTGTGATTATTAACTATCATATATATATATATATATATATATATATATATATATATGTATCTGTGAATGTACCACAAGACCCATGTTGAAGCTTTTGTTTTAATACTGAATTTAAATAAAATATCAACAATTGGATGTGTCCAAAATATTTCTTATTAAAATATTTTAGCATGCTTAATAACTGGATTTTTAATTCCATGGGGCAGGATCTGATTGAATCCCTGTTGTACCTCAGAGTCTGAACTTAGTTCTTATTTAAACAGGGTTGAGACTAGACTCTGCTAGCATAGAATCCTTAAAAAATTTTTTTTATTTCAAAGAGATTAAAACAAAACAAAACAGAACAAAGCAAATCAGAATGGAACAATGCAAGTAACACAGCACTTCACAACAAGACAACAGAAAATCAACAGTGGCTACCATAATGTCTCTTGTTTTTGTCAAAATAGTTGACCATACCTTCACACACAATAATACCAAACATAACAAAATAGTATTAAACTATTCAAAAGAATGAAAGTATTACACGACTTCAAAACAAGGTAACAGGAAATGAACAATGGCTACTATAATGTCTTATTTTCCTCAAAAATATTGTTCATACTATCACACATAACAAAATCAAATAAAATATAATAGGATAGAACCAATCAAAACAGAAGAACAAACGCATGATAGGACTTCAAATCAAGATGACAGGAAATCAGCAATGGCTACCATAGTATCTTGTTTTCTTCAAAATAACTATTCATACCATCACACATAATAAAATCAAACAAAATAAAACAGAATAAAACCAATTAAATGAATGAATGAAAGCATTATAAGACTTCAAAATAATAAAATAGGAAACCCTAATTGCTATAATATATTCCCAATATATTCAAATGGCTGCCCCTACCATGAGAAAGAGTAAAATCTAACAAAAGAAGGCAGAACAAAATCAAATCTAACAAAATTGTGAAAACACTACAAGAGTTCAAGATAAGACAATAAGAAATTAACAATAGCTTCTACCTTTTCTTCCCACATGTTGCTTCCCATCACTCTTTTTTTTATTTAAAGAGAAGAAAGAAAAACAAAACAAAACAAAACAGAATAAAGGGTAGCAACAATACAGAATTCCAAGGAAAAAAGGAAAAGAACAACAACAAAAAAACCTGAGATTATTACCTGGCAAATTACATACTGACTTCTTGCAAAGTTGTTCAAATTATAAAGTTAAAACATGTAAAGTAGACATTCAAACAGTGAGTCTGTTAACAGTTCTGTTCCACGATCTGACAAAAAACCCAGCAATATGGTCATCCATCTTACCCACTCAAATACACATTCAATTATATCAAAAGGGTAAAATTAAACACAACAAAACAGAACAAAGTGGATCACAAGAAAGCAATGTAAGTGACATAAATTCCAAAACTAGACAATTGGAGATATTCAGTCTCTATCATATTGACTCTTGTTTTCTTCCAAATAGTTGTCCATATTGTCACATACAGGGAGTTCACATGAAAAAATATACTATGGAATTGCTCTGAGCAGGACGAGAAGGGCATTTCATGTCTTCAAGACCAGACAATAGGGCAGCCAAGAATGGCTGTCATAGTGTCTCTCATTCTCTTCAAAACAGCTGTCAATACCTTCATGTGTGTTGAACTTAAACAAAACAAAACAAGCTGAAATCACTTTGAACAAAGAATAATTTTGCTGGATTAAACATCATAACATTATGGAATCAGCACTGGATACTGTAGTGTCTCTTTTTCTTCAAAGTAGTTGTTCATTTCAACATGTGTTATATAGTTGGTTCTTGTAAACTGTTTATAATCTCTACACATGCATGGGTCTCTAAAAGTATATCTATGCTTTCTGTATTAGAGGTAAAAACAAAACAAAGAAAGATAAAACAAAACAATTCCTAGAAAAGCATGAAGCAAAAAAGTCATATATAACCACAAAACAAGGTGATCTACAATGGTTACCATGATGTCTCAGCAGTATATAATAACAACATTAATAAAAACAAAGCATTGGAGACATTATAAGACTTCAAAAGCAAGTAATAATCAAACCAGAGTGGGTATCTTAATGAATCTTGTCATCTTCAGTGTAGTTGCCTATACTCTTAGACTTGATGCTATCAATCATAACAGATTTAAATAAAATCAGTCAATACAAAGTAGCAAGCTAACAAACCAGATTCAAATAAGATCAGTCATAATAAGATAATATAAATTATAAAGGGCTTCAGATTAAGTTGATAGGAAATTAGGGATGATTACAATAATACGTCCTCTTATTTTTGGGATAGCTGACCATGTCCTCAAGTCTAGTGTAAGTAGACAAACTGGAGCAGCACGTAATCCATCCAAGCAGAGTGGTGAGAATAATGTCAATTTTAAATCTTGTTACCCCATTAACAATATCCTCTGCCTCCCTTTTTTAGATAATTCCTCCCCCTTCACTCCCATGGGGTGCACTGCTTGTTTTGGGTCCCACTACCTCCCTATATAGAGCATCTCAACGGACCCTATCTCCTGATTTACTCTGCCTGTGTTTCTCTCTGTTAATATTTCAAGGCCCTCTATACTAGAGATTATAGCCAATCTTCTCTGCCTTATTTCTGCTATTCTGTTTTTCTGCCATTGGTTGTCTATTTTTCTGTTCCACTCCACTATCTGCCCCATTCACTGAGGCCTCTCTGCCATTTTTCCTGAAATGCTCGTATTCTTGTTCTCTCTCTTTCTAAAATGTACTCAGTATTTTTTGTAGGGTTGGATTGTTGGTCACAAATTCTCCAAGTTCTCTTTGTCATGGAAGCATCTTGTTTCTCCATTAATTTCTAGAGAGAGTTTTGCAGGATACATCAATCTGGGCTGGAGGTTGTTCTCCTTCAGGGCTTGAATTACTTCACTACAAGCTCTTCTTGACTTAATGGTCTGTGTCGATAAGTCTGCTGTGATTTTGATGGGCTTTCCTTTATATGTGATCTGTTTCTTTTCTCTGATGGCTTTTAATATTCTGTTCTTATATTGAATTTCTGGGATCTTGATTATTATGTGTCTAGTTGTAGCTCTGTTTTGGTAGTAGGTGGCTGGAGTTCTGTATGCTTCATACATTTGCATATCATTTCCTTTTTTTTTCTATGCTTGGGAAATTTTCCTTAATGATTTCTGTGAACAGCCTTTGCAC
>PVJX010012246.1:0-51025 GCA_004027295.1 Dolichotis patagonum
AGAAATGCAAATTTAAAAGCACTGAGATTCTATCTCACCCCAGAAAGAATGGCTATCATCAAAAATGAACCAATAACAAATGCTAGTGGGGCTGTGCAGAAAAAGGAATCCTTCTCCACTATTAATGGAAGTGAAGACTGGTATAACCACTGTGGAAATCAGTGTGGAGATTCCTTAAAAACTAGGATTAAAGGTCCCATTCAACCCAGCTATTCCCCTTCTGGTATCTGCCCAGAAGAATTAAAAACATCATAAAGCAGTGATATATGTGCACCTATGTTTATAGCAGCACAATTTGTAATACCTAGGTCTTGGAAACAATCCAAATGCCCATGAACTAAGGAATGGATAAAACAGATGTGGTATTTTTATATAATGGAGTACTTACTACTCAGCCATAAAGAAGGAAAAACTGGAGACTTTTGTATGTAAATGGATGCATCTTAAGACCATACTCATTAACAAAATAAGTAAGACCTGCATGCATAAACATTGTATTGACTCACTAGTGTGAGAAGCTGAAAGAAACAACATACATATGTATGTGTGTATATGTATTTGTATATAAAAATAGTTAAGACAGTTATACTGATGTCTCTGCGTTCACTGAAGAGAAAGATTTGTGCTGATATTGTTCAGACAATTGAACACAGATGTCTTGTGCTCTGGGTGAATGATTTGGGGATGACATTATGCAATATATATACCATTTTAGTTCCCTGATTGATGTGTTTTGAAATTTAGTTTTAGTTTTTTTATTCTTTTTTTTCTCCTGAAATAAAATGGATTTGGAAAAAAAACTGAGGAATGAATTTTTAAAATGTGATTTTTTTATATAATGGAGTATTACTCAGCCATAAAGAAAGATAAACTGGAGACTTATAGGTGAATGGATGCAACTCAAGACCATACTCATAAGTAAAATAAACCAAACCAATATGTGTAAACACAGTATTGTCTCACTTGTGTGAGAAACAGAACAAGCAAATAAGATTTTTAAAACATACAATAAATATTGTGAACTGGGAAGAAACTGTTCAAAAGAAAAAAACTGAGATGGGGGAAAGGGGAAAGGTAGAAATGGAAAAGAAAAAATATAGGTATACACAGATAGTTAAGATAGTTATGCAACTATTTTCTCTGACAAAAACAATAATATGCAATGTATTAATCATTGCAACTGCCCTACTAACCTGATTTGAAAATCTGTTTCATTGTTATTTTTATCTTTTTTCTCTTCAAAACAGAAAAATATGAAAGGAAATTTTTCAGGCTAACAGAAAATGAGCCTATATAGTAATTAAAATCCACATGAAAACACAAAGAACACCAATAAGGGTAATTCTGTTATGAAGAAAGATGGCATAAATGCATATTGGTTCTCCAAATTTAAAAAGCAATTATGTATAGTCTCCCTAGTATGAGAGTTGGTAAGAGTATATAAGATTTTATGGTAATCATGAGTCCCCATCTCATAGCTTTGAAGCCTTTCAATGTTTTCATTCATCAGTTGGAATGGTTTTATCCTGTTTTGTTTGACGTTATTATACGTGATGCTATGAACAGCTGTTTTGAAGAGAACAAAACATTATGACAGCTATTACTGATTTAATACTGTCCTTCTTAGAAGTCCTACCAAGCTTCTATTCTTCTATTTCCATTGGTTCTATCTATCACACTGAGTCTCATTGGGATTTGAATATGTGTGAAAGTATAAACAAAATTTTTTATTGAAAATGAGATATTATAGTACCCATTGATCATTCTCTGTTATTTAGTTCAGAATGCCCTGTAATTCTTTCACTCTTGGAATGGTTTTATATTTTTTTGTTACGTTTGATATTATTGTATTTGAAACTATGCTCAACTATAGCAGAGAAAGAAATATTGTGATAGCTATTGTTAATGTTTGGTTGTCTTAATGTTAAGTATTGTGTTGCTTATGTTGTCCGGTTCCGATCTGCTCTGTACTGACCTCTTCTGTCTTATTCTCTTTAAAATAAAATGGAAAAAAAATAAAAAAGCAATTATGAAAAATAATAAATGTAAAATGCATAATTAGAGTATAGAAAAACGTAATATGTTTAACTATTATTGCACAAATAAAGTGGGTAAAAGCTGTACTAGACTGACTAAAGAAATGGTTCCAGAAAGTAATACAGATCCACAGGAACAAATGAAAAAGACCAAAAATGATAAAGGGAAGTAGTATATAAGTATATATTTGCTCTACTTTTCTTTTAGCTTTTTTAAGAGATAAAATTACAAAGTAATAATTTTTAAGATGTATTGTTGGCTTTGGAAACACACATATACTGAAATGAACAAATCGAAAAGATTTTGTAAACTATTTTTTCCAAGGACAATATGAAATGAAATAAATACAAAAGAAATCTTAGACAATTTACAAGTATGGGGAAATTAACCTGCTCCTGTACAACATGAAAACAGCAATATTATAACTTAACATTACAAAAATACAAAGGATCAGAAGCAATTACTATGAATATATTCCCACAAGTTAAATAATCTGGAAGAAATGGGTAAATTCCTAGAAACATACCAAGACTGAATCATGAAGAAATAGAGACTCTGGACATAGCAACGATGAATAAGGAGATTAAATCAGAAATCAAAAACTTCCCAATGGAAAAGTCCAAGTCTTGATGGCTTCACTGCTGAAATCTACCAAAACAAAATTAATGCCAATCCTTCTCAAACTCTTCAAAACAACAAGAGAGAAAGAAACACTTGTGCTTTTGTATACAAAGTTATGTCACCACAAAACTAGGATCAGAGGCCAACATTCCAGAGGAATGTAGATGCAAAGAGTCTCAACAAAATATTAGCAAACCAAATTCTATAGCACATTAAAATGTTCATACAACATGATCAAGGGGGATGTGTTTTTAAAGCAAGGATTTTCCAACATACACAAATCAATGCAACACATTATATTAATGGAAGGAAGATTAAAAATCATTATCATTTTTATTGATGTGGAAAAAGCACTAGATTAAATTCAATATCTTTCATGATTAAAAACCCAACAAATAGGCATATGAAGAATGTCCCTCAAAATGATAAAGGTCATATATGATAAGCCCAGAGCTAATATAAACGCAATGTTTGCTATCAGACCCATATTAAAATGTGACAGGAAGTTTTTCAGGCTAACAGAAAGTTATCTACAGTGGTGAAAAGCTAAACGCTTTTTCTCTGAGATCCAGAACGATGCCTACTTTCACTATTTTTTATTCGACACAATATTGGCAGTTCTAGAACAATTAGACAAGAAAATTTTAAAAAGTATCTAAACTGGAAAAGAAAGTGTCTGTTTGTAGATGACATAATCTCATACATAGAAATCTCTGAAGACTCTACCAAAAAAAATCCTGTTAATCAATGTACAGAAATCAGTAGCATGCCTGTACATTAACAAGAAACTATCTGAAAAAGAAATCAGAAATAATCCCATTTACAATAACTTCAAAAGATACTTAGGAATAAATTTAACCAAAGAAATGAAACATCTGTACACTCAAAACTATAAAATATCAAAAAAAATTTCAAATATCAATGGAAAGATTTAAGAAGACACAAATAAATGAAAAGATCTCATGTTTATGGATTGGAAGAATTAATAATTTTAAAATATCCACACTATCTTAAGTGATCAATAGACTTATTATAGCCTCCATTAATATTCCAATGACAACAGCTACAGAGATAGGAAAAAAATCTAAAATCTGTATGGAACCACAAAATTCCTCAAGTTGCCAGAGCAATCTTGACCAAAAAAGGACTAAGCTAGAATTATCACTCCCTCTAATTTCATTATAAAACTATAATAAAAATAATATAGCATTGGGATAAAAAAATGACACATAAGCCAATATGAACATGCATTCCACATGAAATTAGTCATTCAGAGACTGCATTCTCACTGCCTCTTTTACTGGGCCTTTGTACTCCAAAATCCTTTCCCTGTCCTATTCAGCCAAACTTGGGTCCCATGTAACTAGAGACTGCCACTAAGCACCCTGAAAAAACCACTAACTAGAGACTGCCACTAACCACACTGAAAAAACCACTGAAATTACTCACACTGGCCAGCGCTAAGCCTGCTCCCACTGCCTCACCTATTTTTGCTATCGAACCCACAATACAGGGCCTCGCTCACGTTTCCTCCCCTCCCTGCTTCCTGGGGGACATTAAAGCTCCTTCACTGTGTAGTGGTGGTCCCTCCTCTCAGAAACGGCACGAATGATCCTTCCCGTGGTTATCATTGAGGGCCTCCCCCATACCTCAACAGTTAATAAGGCCCATATTTTAAAACAGAAGACACTACAAGTCTGACATCAAAACGTGACAAAAATATTACAAGAAAAAAATACAAATCCATAACTCTAATTAATAGGAATGCAATAATCATCAATGCTAGCAGCTAAATGCCACATAGCATTTATTCCAAGAATGTGAGATTGGTTAAACATACAAAATCAATTACTGTAATATACTGAATCAATAGAATAAAAAACAAAATGATAATCATGTGAAAATATAGAGATAAAGTAGTTCATAAACTTTCATGCCCTTTTATGATAAATCATTCATCAAAGAACAAAAATACTATTTCAACCTAAAAAAGGATACTTATCTTAAAATTCCAAGCAGTTGAATACCCTACTAAATGGTGTAAAGATCTGGTTTAAGATAACATTAGTACATTTTAAAAATACATATACCCTGTGCCCTATAAATAACATTCAAGGATATCTGGAATGTGTGTCATCTGGCTATGTAGCATTTTAGTTCTGTTCTTTGGGAACAAGGTGCATGAGAATCAACAGGAGAACAATTGAATCAACCATAGGACAGTCACTGTAGAATAAATACTATGGTGTTTATACACAGTCAGTAGACTGGACCACAGCAAAGCCATTATTTTGAAGTGGCTTCAATCAGATTTTGCTGCACAAAAAATGCAAGATCCATAAACATGTGAGCAAACTATTCTGTAAATATTCTATGTGTATGCACATAAATGTGTATGTGTATATGATTACGGTTATATACAGATAGGGATGTATACACTAAGATATAAGTACATATGCGCTTCACTGTAAGAGCTTAGAGGAAAATATGAGAGAATCTATGTACTAGGCCATTCACATGGATCAGTGGGGGTAGAGCAAGAAAAAGCCAGAGAAAGAGAAATAGCAAACAATGAAACAAACGTTTACCTAACAAGTCTGCCAGACTCAGTTTGCTCCTCGTAGCAGTAGGTCCTGAGTAGAATGTTTTCAATGGATTATCTGGGACATAATTGATTGTTGCAGCCACACTGATGAGGAAGTAGGCCCTCACAAGACAAAACTTATTTAAGAGACGCTGTTGGCCAGTGGTGACCAGAGTTTGAGGCAAGGTTTTCACTGCTAATTCTTCCAGTGCCTAAAAATAAAAAGGGTGAAAGGGGCAAATTAGTAAAATATTTTTTTCAGATATTATTGCTTCATTCTCTCTTTAGTCTCCATTTGAGGCTGGGACACAGGGATAGACATGAGGTCCCATAAATGGCAGCACTATCAAGAGAGACACTGAACAGCACAGCCGTCCACCTCTTCAGCAAAGTTTTCCACCAACCCCTGGCCTGGGGCCAGCCCTGCCACTGAGAAGGACCCTGGGGCTGACACCTTTTCAAAACAGAGAGACTGCAAGGCTCATCAGCCACGCACAAAGGCAGCTCCTTCAAAGTGTGAGGAAATCAGAGACAGGACAGGAACGGGAAGCGTGGATGCATGTGCCATCTCCCCACCCAGCTCACGTCCACGGCTGACCACACCTCTCCTTGTGTGCACTCGCAAGTCCCTGGTGCTTCCATCTTGAATATCCACCACCTCGCCACAATCACAGCTGCAACACTGAACTCCAACTGAAAGTCTTCTTTTGGTTTCTAATAAAGGGGGCTGCAGAAAAACCACACAACTCTGCAAGTAGTCCCCTTTAACTAGAATCTCAGTGCTGCCCACTACTCATCCTACATTTTGCCAGTCAACTCTCCTTGCCTTTCCTAGACAATGATTTCAAAGCCTCTTCCCTCTCTCTCTCTCTGTCTCTCTCTAAATTCTAACCCTTTCCTCTCCCTCCTTCTCTCCCTCCCAGCTACGGCCTTTGCTTCCTCTACTTAACGAGCATTAAACTTGAAGCAGGTTGCATCCCTAGACCCCACTGTGTCATCTAGTTCATCTGCGCCAGCAGCCACCCTCACCGTTCTGCCTTCCCTCCTGCTGCCTAAGGCTGGCACTGCCAAGTAGGCCACCCTACGTAGACACTCTTCACACAGGGCTATGCTGTTGTCAGTTCTGTTTCAAAAGAAAATTCCCTGTACACCAACTTTCCTCTTCAGCTAGTACCCCAAACATCAGTTCCCCTTTACAGCAACACTCCTAAGAACTGTCAATATTCTAATTTCTATCCTTTCTTTTATTTTTTCCCCTCTGTGCTGGGGATTGAATCCAAGGCCAAGCACAAGCTAGGCAAGCCCCTTACTTGCCAGTAAACTCCACCCTTACATCCCAACCCTTTGGTCGAGGTCACCAGTGGTCTACACTTGGCCAAATCCAATGTTCAATTTTCAGTCCTCATATAACATGCTACTTCTAATCAAGACACTGTTTTATATGCAAATTAAACTGTCACTTATCATAAAATACATGCTGATTTCAGAGATGTTAAATGTGAAAAAAATCATGCTTAAAATTCAGTGAGTTATGATACTTGATTCATCAGCAACATTTAAGACAACTGATCTTCTCTACTGGCTACGACTTTTTCAGTGGTCATTGCTGGTTCCTCCTCTTCCCCTGTACCTCTTAACACCAGAATGTTCCAGAACTCAATCCTTTTCTCCTCATCCCCTCACCTTAGATGAGTTTAAGCAGGCTTTCACACAGGTTTTCATTTCTTCTAAAGAGTGATGAAATTACAAGCTATTCTCCCTCGCTCCAACCTCTCTTTTGAACTAAGACTCATAGAATCAACTTCTGACTCAATTCCTCCACCTTGGTGTCTAGCACTCAGCTCAAACCTAACATGTACAATGTCTAAAACTACACTCCTAGAGTCCCCTACCAATGCCCACACACGGAAACTCCTTGAGGATAGGGAGTTTGTCCATTTTGTTGATTGACTGACGGGTATGATTGACAGCACCAGAATCGTGCTTGACACACAGTGGATTCAACAGATTAAAGCAATCTCTTTAAAATGTAAGTACATCAGGCCACACTTCTGCTCAGAGCTCTTCTGTGGTTTCCCGTTTTCCTCCAATAAAAGCCTAAGTTAAAGGGCCGGGGATTTAGCTCAGTGGCTTAAGCGCCTGCCTGGCAAGCGTGAGGTTGTGAGTTCGATCCCTGGTACCAAAAAAAAAAAAAAAAAAAAAATTGAAAAGCCTAAGTTAAAACAGAGCTACGAGACCCTTCTCAGTTTGACCTCTCCGACTTCATTCCCCACTGTTACCCCATCATTCACAGTTCGAGGTACACTGGTCCAGATGTCCCTCACCAAACCAGCTAGTTCTACTTCAGGGGCCCTTCACTTGCTATTCACTCTTTCTAGATGATTCTTTCTGCAGATTGCACATGACTTGCATCTGACTTCAGGTACTGACTAACTTGCACCCCATCTAAAAATGCTCTAAATCCCCTTTCAAACACTCCTGAGTTTATTTTCACCCATATATATTCTAATGTAAGTATCCTAACATAATACTCCTTTAAATGTGTCCTTATGTATCAAGTTTATCACTAGTCCTGCCCACTGAATTACCAGCTCCATGAGGACTTGAATTTTGTCTGTGCTGTTGATTCACTGATGGCTTGGTTGCCATCATCAAAATGGTGCCTTGTATACAACAAGTTTTTAATATTTCTGACTTATATTAAAAATAGTTGCCAGGGCTACCTCTTTCAGATAAGAGGGAAATTGTCTTATGCAAACAAAAAAAATGCATTGCTTAGGAGAGTTTAAAATAATGGTGGCAGTGGGAAGATTTGTTGCTATTGTTTATTCTCTTTTAAAACCTCTGCTAAGGGGTTGAAACCAACATGTGCAAAAGAGCCAGGCATGCTGCAGTCACCGGGCCTGCCCTGCCACCAAGCTGTTGCCTGAGGAAGACGGTCAAACCTCCCATCTAGGGGAGAAACTCCGATGGCTTGGGTGGGAAGGAGAGAGGACGTTTCTCTCCCTTCTGCAGCAAACAGTGATTTAATGAGCCTTGACAATTACACATAAACACTTGAGGATCAAAGGAAGATTAATTAGTAATGCTATTTAACACTCCTTTCTCTCCCTCTATGCAGAAAATACAAAGTGCCATCTGAAGAGTCTTAAGCGGGCCAACATTACTGTTTTAATTAATTAGCTAATAGAAATCAGGTTTCCATTATACTGTCAGTCTCTCTTTGTTTAAAGAGAAGTGATCAGACAGACATTCTTTCTATACCAAAAACCTGTTCCTTAAGGAAGTGTTTTTAGGATGGCCTGGCATTTATAACTAGAAAGAAATAAATATTCTTCAACTCCCCAAGGTCTTAGAACATTAAAATAAAATATGAATATGTATTTAAGTCTTCCTAATATCAGTTCTTTCATTTCAGACAACTTGCTTAGAAATTAAAGCACAGTTTTAGACAAAAAACATTGAGTGATATGAAGCATAATTAGAAGTGAACTTTATGAAATGAAAAGCAAGTAATGAAATGTAAATGAAAAGTAATAAGATTACATGTAATAAAAGGTGGGCATTTTGTTATCAAAATTATGGAAAACAAAAATAATGAAATTTTGACATGTCTCTCAAATTACACAATAAAAATAAATAGCTTGCTTAAAACAGAATTCTGTTTCCTATTACTTAAAAAACAAATATAGTTAGTGAACTCCTTCCCATTTACATAATTACTTTAAGATATTTAAATAGTACTAGGACATCAAATGCTTAAATCCCAACTATTCAACTATTTTTTTTAATTTTATGGGAGAAATAAAATTTCATAACAAAATAATAGGAGAATAACAACAGTTACTACATTGCTTATTGTTAGCTTCAAAGTAGTTACGCAGAGTACAAGATAAGGGCATACAAAATTCTCCAGATGATATTAACATAAACCTTTATTTCCTATGAACAAAGAGAAACTAGTAGTATAACTATCTAGTGTTTTTCTTTTTCCTTTTCCCTTCCTTCCTTTGCCTTTTCCTCAACCTTAGTTCCTCTTTCCTTTTGAACAATTTCTTCCCATCTCACAATATCTGTGGTATATTTTGGTATATTTATTCTTTCATTTATTGTCAGGACCTAAATATATTTAGAGTGGCAGTCACATACTCTTTTATGAAAAATAATGGGGAAGTCAGAGGAGCTGTTTATGAAAAGGCCAAGTGAAATCATCTCTAACCATTGGTAGATAATCTGGAAACCAGGAGATAAAGTATTGAGTACGTGGGCTATGGCAAAGTCTACCAAATGCTTTTCTTACAATCAAGAGGCAGCCATTACCTTCTAGGTAATAAAGATAAATATTGAAGATGATATTATTGATGTGGCTAGATGAAACACATCTGTAGCTGAAAAGCAGGAGTGGTAACTACTATTTTTGCCCAACCTGAAAACTAGATAAGTTTGATCCAATGCTACTTCTGGCTCAGAATTTTGGACAAAAACAAAACCCTGTTATCAGAAATAGAAACATATTATCAGCAGGCTTTCAAAACCAAAAATTATATCTCCCACATAGATTGAAATGACTCAAAAGTTATCCACAATGAAAGTCCAGTTTTTATAAAATACTGTTATACCTACCTGCATATTTTCTCTACTGGTGAGCGGTTTTCCTGAGTCAAATAACTGAGATGTCTGTCAAAATACAAAATATTAGCAGTAGGAATGAGATGAAGTAGTCTTTTAAGTGAAGCTATTAATGTACTCTAAAATTATTTTACATACTATTTATTGTAAAAATAATAGACATTCTAGTCAGAAAGGATTAGTATAAAGAAGAAACTAAAAATCACGCATAAGTCAACTTCTCTTATATGGTCAATGATAATACTGTGATGTCTTTTATTAGCACACGTTTGCAGTACATAATGTTCCTATGTCCTCTCTGGAGTTGGCACATGGACACAACACACCTTAATTCCTTATATATATATATATATATATATATATATATATCCTTTCCATCCCCTCCCTTTCCCTCACTCCATCTCTTGATCCCTTCCCCATTTGAAAAAGATCTATCTCCTGACTTACTATCTATGTTTTACTTTGCTCTACCAATTGTTTTGTACTTTTTAAATGTATACATAAATTTGCATTCCATTTTCACTAACATGACCAAATGTTCTTCCTAGACTATTAAATTATTTGCAAACCTCAGTCCAGGGGATAGTTATGTTAGATCATATGGATACAGCATAATAACTATCTGTTCCCCATTGTTGGACATCTAAGAGGACGGTTTCCCAACATTACCCCAACTGTCAGCCTCAGATTAAAAACCATCAAGACAACTGAATGCAGATGACTTGTGCTCTGGGTAACTGATCTGGGGATGACAGTGTGCCATGTATGTACCATTGTCGCCACCAGATTGACATATCTTGAAATTTTGTTTAGTTATTTTTTTTCTTTCTTTTTCTCCCTGAAATATAATGGATTTGGAAAATACATTTTTTAAAAAAAAAAGCTATTGAGGACTGTTTTGTTTGTATTTCTGATTATTCCCTTTGGATAGGTTCCTGGATGCAGTATTTCTGGGTCAAAAGATAAGAATATACAGTATTAAGAAAACTGAAAGAGGATGGCTTAATTTACCTCTCACCCCCACTGTATAAAATGCCAGGCTGAGTGCCCCCTTGACAGCACTGAGTACTAGCACCTTAAAAGACCTTACTGTTCAGAGTTACCATTTTGTCATTCTTTCCCTTTTCCATGTGAGCTACCTGTTCATGTGCTTGGTTCTAAATGTACCAGTGAATCAGGAAATATTTATTTGATACAGGAGATTGCTAGATTTGGGGGTAGACTATGTCCTTCTTGTTATAAAAAGCTCTTTTCAAACATGTTCATTTGTGGAGATCAATACTGACATTAATCCCATTTCTCCTTGGATACCAGAAAGTTGCCCGTAGCTCCAAGGCCAGGCTGCTCCCACATGGAGAGCCTCAGCCCCCGGATGGCTTTGCCTGAGGGTGATCTATGGCCAAAAGACCCTTCAGGAGAGGCCGCAGTGTGGAGAGCAAACCCCTCTGGGGAGACAAAAGGGAAACCTTCTGCCGGCTCCCTGAAGGGCCTACATGCCCTCGGCAGTGACCGCATTAAGGCTCTCTGGATTCATTTTTCTACCTTCCTTGTGTGACACTCCCACAGACTCAGGATATTTTCTGACATCACCTCCCACGTTTACTACTTATTCCCAAGTCCTCATCTAGGATCTGCTTTGGATGGATCCCCAAACCAATTAATTAAATAGAGCTTTCTACTGAAATAAAGTATTGGTGAGTGTTTTTTAAAGTTGTCTTTCGTGGGGCCAGGGATACGGCTCAGCAGCATGGTGCCTGCCTGGCTAGTGCAAGGTCATCAGTTTGATTCTCAGTACCAAAAAAGTATATATATATATATATATTTTTTTTTTTATTTTTATATATATATAAAAGTAAAATAAAATGTTCTTTCTGGAAGATATTCTTTTTTGCTTATAATACATTGAAAACTAAGTAAATGAAACTGGGACAGGGTGGATCTCTTGGTTGTAGAAACTGAAAGGGGGGCTTGAAAACAAGACTTTAGATTTGGTAGTAAGAACAGAATTACAAGAAGAATATAATGCTAAAATATAGGGCTGGGGATATATCTCAGTGGCACAGTGCCTGCCTGGCAAGTGTGCCGTCACAAGTTTGATCCCCAGTACAATAAAAATAATACAATAAGGTATGGAGTTTTTAAAGGGATATGACAAAAGTCCAATAGTAATTTGTGATACTTCCTCAGTTACTTCCTTTACAAGTGAAACTTAATTCATTAATCCCTTCCTTAAATAACTGGCCTGCAGCCTAATAATATTGGCACCTATTTTAATTATAAACCTTGAAAGCATTTCCTCTTTTAATTACACTTTTTAAATTCCCAATTGAAGCTGGAAAGCTGCAAATTAACTTTGAGAATACAAAATTTGAAGTCAGAATCCACTGGGAGAGAATTCACCCATGCCTTCATCAAATGGAAGCTGGTGGCTAAAAATGAAGTTTGGAATTTACAGGTAAAACAAATAGTCTCAGACATTTCAATTGTAGGTCTTGGTAAAGACAGTGGCCATCAAAATTCTCTTGTTTTCTCTTCTACCCAGCTGGTTTCCCTGCCTTCCTCATCTTCCTGGACTCTGGATGGGGTGACCTTAAGGTTTAGCTCCCTGACTTCTTTTCTCTGTCTGCCTTGGTTCCCAGCAGACTTCATCCAGTCCTATGCTTAAACCTATGCTCATGCTCCCGAATTGCAACTTGCCAGCTCCGCATGACCATATACTGTTGGTGCCCATCTGTGCTCCTCGTCCACCTGGCTGTCCACTACACGTCTCCCACCCTGTCGGGAGCAGCATCCCCTTCTCAGCATCTGAATCCTCTTTCCCCAGGTGAACACCCTGCAGTCACCCTTGACCAGCCTCACCTTCCACCTCCACACCACCTCCAGCATGTGGCATCAGCCTCTTCACAGTACACAGGGACCCCGGCCACCACTCCCTCCACCCCCTTCCCACACACAAACACCCCAAACACTGCCCTGTCTCAACCATTATTTGTCATGTCTGAACAGTCTTTGAATTGGTCTATTTTGATCACTGCCACCTGCAGTTTAATCTCCAAACAGCAAACAAAGTAGTTGTTTTATATCTACTCCCTATTATGTCATGTCTCTGTTCAAATCTAGGATTTCCCTTCCGGTTCAGAGAAAACTCCAGGCCTCATCAAGCCACGTGAGGTCTGTCGTGGTCTGCTTCCTGAGTCTCGGGCCCCCTCTCCTGCGCCCTTCCTTCCTGCAGCCTTTCTCAGCCTATGCGGTTTTCCTCAACCTCGGCCTGCAAGCACCCTCCTCAGAGCTGTTTTCTTTACAGTTCCTCCGCTGGGAGGCTGCTCTCTCAGATCTTTGGGTTCCCTTCTCTCAAGACTGGCTTATTTTATTCACCGTCCTATATAAAACAGGAACCAACTGCCCTGGTCACTCTCGTCCTTGTTGACTTGTTAGACTGCCCTTGGTGATACATCACCATCTGAAACCCACTTGTGTCCTGTGTGTTTACTGCTTCCCCCTCTCACTGGGCTAGAAGCTCCAGGAATGCACTAGCTCTGCCTTTTTAGTTCCTGCTCCCCACTCATGGAATCATACCTGTGTTCTGCAAGCACTCAACAAGTATGACAAACAAAGTAAAGTGGAATGTTAGTAACAAAATGCAAACAATTTATAACAGAAAATGGCTACTGACAGAAGTACAAACAAAATGCCAGTAACTTAATACCAGGTAAGGAGACACCACACAAAATCAATGAAATAAGCAACTGGCTTCTTTCTAGATAGGTAGGTAAGTAGACAGATACATAGCCTCACAAACCTATATATATTGTATACAATGCATAGATAGATGTTTTTTCTATATATAGATGTAGGATCTCTATGTATATATCTATGTGTGTGTGTATATATATATATATATATATATATATATATACACACACAAATATTTTTATTGATCACTGAATATCCTCCTTCAGGTGTTCTGTAGATAACCTTACCCTTAACCTGTTATAATAAGTTTTGAGTTTTTAATTTTTTGCAGTCTGGGATTGAATCCAAGTGCTATACCTCTGCACAATACCTTTAGCCCCTATTGTAATAAAGGTAATGCTGCCGCACTCATGTGGAATAGTGATAAGCAAGTATCTGAAAGGAATGCACTGAAGGAATGAATACAATATGTAGATATAATATAAACTTACCCAAATGATTTATTTCCAAGACTTACAGCTCATTTCCCAAGTTCTTCTAGGTCCACCCATTTGAATCCATGCGCATGCATCATATCTGTCAGCCTCACCCTTCACACAGGGAGGCTGCCCTGACGCTGGGACTTCTGTCCCCCCCTATTTCCTCTATTCCTGGCCCATGTGGATCCAAGCATCTGCTTGAAGAAAGACCACCCAGTGTGGTTTCCAGATCTCCATGAAAACCAAAGCAGAGGAAAATACTAACTCATCCTGATTTAATTCATGCTTTCCCTAGAAACTCCAGTATTCACTTCCAAGAGTGATTCAATTATCCAGTTAACAAGTAGAAATTAAACAAGCTAGGTAAAACTATCTCCTAAATTCAAAATAGACTAGGTAAAGAATGTTCTTTCTGCACAGAAATCAAAAGATTTTTGAACAGCACATTATTAACTGCTACTTTACACATTGTTAGTACAAAATATATAAACCAAAAAAAAAAATCTAAATAAGATAAAGGAGAGACAGTTTTGACTAAGAACATTAGCTAGAAGTTACAACATTAGGCCCCAAAAATTAAAAAGTAGTGGCTGATAAACTGTCTGATGAGACTGTTCATCACAACTATAATGCAAAATGACCTGCAGCACCCCTCAACCAGAATTCCTTTACAAAACTTTAGAACCATGATCCCTCCCTCAGACCCCCTTCAATTCCACACCAATTGAATCCCATAAAAGCCTGATCTTAGCCGTGACCAGGCTTGACAAGGAGGCGTGATACACTCAAGGACACTTTCCTGGGAATGTGCCCTGTGTTCTAGGAACTGTAGCCCTCTCAGAGGTAAAGAAATAGCTTTGAATCAAATTGGCCAGTTACCTTAGATTTTGGAAGAACTTTACAGCAAGAAGGCATTGAGCAAGGCGTATTTCTTCCATAAGAAATATGGTACAGTTCAGAAAAGGCTTCGGAAAAAAAGCCTAAATCGATAAGAACTTCTATCTATAAAGGAAGGAAGATATTTTTAAGTTATAAAAACAAGTAGAGAAAAATCATAAACTTCTAAGATCCAACATTTCTGTAGGGTGATTACAGTGTGCTGTGAGTTAATGCTTACTAAATAATGAGTGGGCGGAGCTGCACACATTGTGTATACGCTGGTTCCCAAGTGCGATGGGCGAAAAACTAACAGACATTTTTTAGATGGTGCTTATTTCACCAAAGGAAAACACACAAAGAGATAACAGTACTGGAAACATTTTTTTAAATTATTGAATTTATCACTTTATTCCCATGGCAAACTGGTTTAAAACCAAAATAATCATAACATTCCTCATGTTCTTGAATGCTCTGAGAAACTCAAAAGAATCATTATATTAACTTCTCAATATATAGGCATAAAAACTATAGTTTTCCCAACTATAATGAATGTACTTTCAATTTTAAAGACATAAACTATATATGTGCTTATCAACATTAACGGACAGCTACACATTTTACAAGGCTTACCTTGAATATAATCCATCAGGAACATTGACCAGGCAATGACAGGAAAAAATGTCCACATTTGTTCACTCATTCTTTCATTCATCTAATGTGTTTACTGAGCACTGCTTGGCACTAAGCCCTCTTCAATGTTACATCCCATTGCTGTGTATATTTAGCTAAATGTAAGTGAAGCATGAAGATGTCCACAGCCTGAGAGAGCAAGGGCACTGCGTGTGCTAAGGAAAAGCTACTTTGAAGACGGGGGCCTGGAAGTACTTTTGTGAGAAGCCCCTCAAGAGAAGAGTTGTTGATGGTGTCAGAGAGACAGATATGTGCATATTTGCTAAGCACACCCCCTCCAACCCTGCCACCCTGCCCCAGTGCACAGGTCATATGCCAGAACAGCTGTGGTGTCTTAGAATGTTCCAGAAGCAGCCCATGTGGCTGGAGCTCAGTCTTCCAAAGGAGGACAATTAGGAAGTGGATACAAATGGCAGTCACAGAAGGTCACATAGAACGTCTAGACTATAGCAGGGAATTTGCATTTTATTTCCTACATGACATGAAGTTACTGAAGCATTTTCAAAAGGACCTTGACATGACTTACGTTTTGAAAACATCTAGTGATTTTATTAAAAAGAACAAAGAAGAGAGACATAAATATTGACACAGTGAATCAAACACACAATGGGGTGAAATAGATATAGATGATATGGATGATAGATAAATACAGATATAGATGTAGATATATAGGTGTAGATACAACATTTCAAAAGAAAAATCAATATGTCCTCAGCATTTCAATCCATCTTACTCTCTGTTTTCATTTCAGGACTTGCTTAGGACTCTCAAGAGTGTACAAAATGAAATAAAAAGAAGATAAATTGGAAGAAATTCATGGAAGTAAAATATAAATAGAAGAATACTCTGAATGGCAAAGAGAAGGTTGTGTACCTATTGAGTTGCACACTGAACTTCTTGTCTAAGACACGTCTCTAACCTCCCCGTGGCCATACAGCATGATAGCACTTAGGAGACACAGGAACTTGTTCAGGTTTCTAGATGACCACTTTTCTCATGGTTCCCTCCAAGAAAACACTTGCCCAGATCTGTGTGTAGTCAGTCCTCTCTGGTCTTGACTCTAAGATTGCTGTACACAGACTACAAACGACCATCAAGGCTATGTCTGATTTCAGGGTATCATGCCAATCAAACCATTTAGAACAGTAATGGTGGTGATAATGGATGCAAAACTTTCAAAAGTGACCAACACTGCAAACACAAGTAAGTCAGATGACAAAAAGAGCAGGCTGTAAATCAACTCTTCATTCACACAAACATACCACCATCAGGACTCTTTCTAGGAACATTTGATATGTTGAGAATGATAAGTCTTTGAAGAGGTTGGCAGTTGGTCATAAAGAGGATTTAACAGCTTTCAGTGAGAGACACTAGTGCACCACAGAAACTTAACAGCATGATCTACTGCTGTTTGATTTGTCAGAAATCATCACGGTTCATGATTTCCTGCCTCTGACTTTTCTCTTTTCCCACTCACTGACCCCAGTTTGTTTCAGAAAGGTCAGGCACCCTCTGCTCAGGGGGACTGTCCTTTCTTTCTCTTTATGATCTGTCAGCTGCCCTTCAGACAGCAACTGTCAAAACACTGAGCTGGTTTTTCAATACTACAGCACCAGTAGGATCTCACCTCGACCTCACTCTGCTCCAAGCACCGTTAACAGACACCAGATCTAATCAGGTCATTCTCCTGATCAAAATCCTGTAATTGATCCCCCTCCTACCCAAGGCTCTAGAATAGAGGGTACTGGTTTTCACTGGCTTTTAAACCGCATAGAACATAAACAGCTGTCAAATGCTAACAAGTATTTGAAAGTGTACCCCAACAGTTCATGGGTTCAAAACCCCTAAGTTCACAGGTCTACGGTTTCTGGAGGTGGAGCCTTCAGAAAGTAATTAAGATGAGAGGTGGTTATAAATAGGACTGAGATTATTAGTGGGTTCAGAAGAAAAGGGGCTTAATCTCTCTCCAGGTGACACCCTCTGCCATGTGACAATGCAGCACGAAGACCCTCACCAGACAAGGCCCTCAGTCTTGGGCTCCCAGTCTCAGGCACTATAAGAAATAAATGTATTTTCTTCATACATTACCCAATCTTGGATATTCCAGTGAAATAAACTAAAGCAGACTGACACAAGCCAATAAAAACAGTCACCTAACCAAAGGTCTTATTCCAAACTGTCTCTCCATGCTCCTCTGGGCCTCCACCCTGTATGTTACTAATGTCACAGCAACTTCTCTGCACCTCTCAGTGACAGACAAGAAGATCCCTCTTAGCCAATGCTGACTCCACAGTCTCCTCACACTCGTCACCGCACAACCTCCACACTCTATCTCTTCGCAGTGTGGAATTCAAGTTGGGTCCTTGGATTTGTGGCCCTTCTGTATTTCTCATGTTATCTTCAACCTCCTGGCCCAGGCCCTCCATCCAGTAGCACTGAACCACCACCACTCCTATGCCAGTGCTTTCTTGCTCTGCGTCTTCTACACTGTTGTTCACCAACAGTGCCCCCTCCCTCCTCTCTCCAGCTTGGGTAACTGGCACTCCTTTCAAGCCTATAACATTAGCAAAGCCACTGTCCCTCTTTCACGCTCCCAGAGACAGGGCTCAGCTCATCATGCTCGTCTGCAAATGATCAAACGACAGATCCGCACACTGCTGATGAGCGGACATGTCCAGTTTCTCTTCCCAGTTTTCATCTCCTTATAAGCAAGTACCATGGTTGACATGTCTGAATCTCAAAGTACTAACATGGTGCTTTGAAATAGGTCTGTAGTAAATACTCTTTTAGAGTTAAATCAGTAAATATCGAATTTTATATGTGCAAGTTCCACTAAACACTGAAGACAAGGTGGATAGTCAGCACCTAATAAACGCCTGCAGTTTTTAAAGTCAACAGAATCATTAATCACTCAATACCAAGAATGTAAGTTTAGTTCTCCAGACAGCTGACATAATTAAAAGATGAGTCAGACATAGGCCTTAGCTTCAAGAACTATGTGATCTCAAAGAGAGACCAGAAAGAAAAAAAAAAAAAAGAGTTACACACAGTTTTAAGCACTGACATTCAAAAGTAAGACAATTCTTAAGGGTCAGTAACTCAGAAAGGGTAAAACAGAAATTTTCATCGTCAGTGATGAATTACTTAAGTCCTTTTGAGAAAATTTTTATTTAGAAATAGAATTCAATGGACTATCTACACAAGCCTGAAGGGCTTGGGTGCAGACAGTAGTTCTGAGGGAACTCTCATTTCCCCTCATCGGAAACAGCAGGGGTGTGGGGGGAAGACAGATGGCATGTCCAAAGGGAGAGAAAGAGGTGCGCTGGAGCCTGCTTGCTCCCCGCTGCAAGAACTCATGGGCCACCTCGGTCCCCTACGCATCTCCCATGAGTAGCCTGAAGTCAGCCACACCCAGGTACTCACACCCCGGTGAAAATGACAAAGTCCTAAATTAGCTTTTTTTTTTCCTAAAGATTCCACTGTGAAACACTTAGCAGTATACAGATTACACCACAGAATGAGAGGCAAACCGTGATATGACGGTCCAGAAATATTTTAAGGGTTTGTTCCACCTCAATTTAAACTCCCCTGTTTTCTCAGTGTTTAGTAAAGGGCACAACAGGAACCAAGGTCTTGGGTGAACACATTGTGTCCATTTACATGAGGGTAAAACAGGGAAGAAGGGTGAACTCATACTGGATTTGAGGAGACACAGAAGAGGGAGAGACTTGGATTCAGAAGAGGGAGAGATTCTGCGGCATGCTGAGACAATCCACACACAAAACAAAATCAACAGAAGTAGAGACTAGCAGCACCAGTGGGCAGTAAGATGAGGTGCTCCAGGCTCCCCTCTATGTGGGGTTCAGGCCAACAGCATGGGACTCTCGAGGCAGAGAAGCCTGAGTGATGACTGTGTTACACAATTGTCTGGCCTTATTAATTTAATGGTCTAAAAGTCTGTTGCACATCATGATATGTGAGGCATGATCTAAAAACTGCCTCGATGTCCTCAATCAATTCAAAAGGTTTACCTTTCATGGTCACTGTGACTTTGAGGAAGACCAGAAGATGCATGATACCAGATCTGGTGAATAAGGTGAATGAGGACACACCCTAACGTTTTTATGAGCCCAGAACCTTTCCATTAGACAACACTCGGCAGCAGCATTCACCAAATTTTGGATCATAGCTCGTAAAGACCCTCATGAAAGAGGACATCCTGAACTGCTTCAGAAAGTGGCAAGAATGATGGGAAAGGGTATTCAAAAGGAGGAGGAGTATTTGAGAGGATTAATGTCAGTATGTCTTTTATTATAATAAATGTTAAATTTCAACATTCACTGTAGTTTTTGATCCCCCCTTGAACATAAAAAGCATTAAGAATAACTTCACAAAAACTAGAACACGGGCTCAGTCGGTCTCCACGAGGAACAGTGCCTTCCAGCTGCCAGCCGTTGGGTGAACCTCGCTTGCAGGTGTAGCTGCTACTCACTCTCTAGCGGCCCCACTGTAACCCTTCTAATTGGCTGCCTCTTTGACGTTGTTATGATGGGTAAGTCACTGTTATATCAATATAACACTGTATTAATATCACTTATTATTCTAAGTACTAGAATCAAATTGACATACAACAATATCCCTCATAGTTAATATCAAGTATCTTAACATACCTTGAGGATTCTTGCTTCTAGATTTCTGGCTAGATCTTGGCAAATGCCAAAAACAAAATATTGATACAATGCAAGGAGAGGCAGAACCTATGAGGAGAAAAACACCCTTTATTTTAAAAAAATACATGTTATCAAGTTAATAATCTAGTAATCAAAATTAGCTATATAGTAAATGTAGGACATGTTATGGAAAGTACTGATTGAGTTTCCATGTTGGTAGTCTAATCTGTTTGGTATAAGTGAAATGATCTGTTTGGCATATGCTGGATATATCAGACTAAGATGTTATCAGAGATGTACAGTGCCAACTAGATGCCATTTAGTAAACCAGACCTGAGTTTAACATCCCTTTAAGCATGGAAAAGTTAAAATCCAATTAATTATTTTCTTGAAAAAAATTAACTGAAATGTATGAGGCCTGTGGAAAAAATGCTAGCAAATGAGCTATCAAATAAATGCAAAGTCTAAAACAAAAGAACTCACATTCATGTCCCCTAGCAAGCTCTTACTGACTCATCTCAATGTCAGCTGCTTTTTAATTAGAATTTTTCTTTGGCAAAAATCTATTTACAACATGCCTCTGATGTGTTATGCACTGTTAAATAAGAGCAAAAAATATAACAAATCCCAGCCATTACATAGCATATATCCTACTAATTAAAACTCGCCCTTATTCTTCATGTAATCTTTTCATTTTCCTAGAATTAAACCCAAAGCTCCATTTTTCATGAGGCCTTGTGGCCGTAATGATGAAGGCTTACAGACTATCCAGCTTTCCGGTTGACCTAGCCACTACCTATTGAGAGTGAGGAGCATTTCGCCTATTTTCATTATAAAGACAGAGCTGAATCTAGAAAAACAAATGTGCCAGGAGAATAGAAAACAATAAATGGGAAAATAAAAAGAAAAGAAAAAAAAGGCCCTGATCACAACTCAAACCGGAAGATCCATTCCCACAGCTGCGCGCTACCAAGGGAGACCGGGAAGGTTTGAGATCCGCTTGTTTATCCAACAGTTTCTAGGGCCCACAGCAAATTTTGTGTTTGACAGAAGCCTGCTTAGCCACTGGGCTTCGCCTAGGTTAATGTAACACAAAGCGGAAACTTCAGCCTTCTGAAATTTGCTCTAATGATAGGTGGCTGGTAATAGCGCAACTTTTTAAAAGGATTGAATTCTTAAATGTCTTCAAACATCATACATTTTTCTACAATTACGCTCTGCAAACATAAACACAAAAACTTTTTTCTACAATTAGCACAAAACCTTAGGAGTCTGTGGTTACCTTTGAGATTTAGTTTCTTTTCTTTAGCGAGAGATAAAAACATACCACTTTACTGCTGCCAATTACTCAATTATCAGAAAAAAAAAGTCTCAATTTTTTATGCTAATTTAGAGAAAGAAGCCTCATTTCTTTTCCAATGCAGTGATATATATTATATGTGAATATGAGTAGGCAGCTAAAGGTTACCTAGGGGATACAACCATTTTCTCAATCCAGAAATGAATCCTTTAACAGAGAGAGAAGCACCATTTTATTATTTTTTTAATAAACAATTTTCTTATCAAATCTGACCAATGATAAAAGCATTTATCAACGTTTTCATTTTAACACATGGTTTTATAATTTAACAACTCATCTTAGGGCAGTAAATATTTCTAATATAGAAAATTGGATTAAAAAAACAAGTATGCCAGAAAACATATATGAAAACAAACCAGAAAACAAGATGGAAAAAAAGACTGTAATTATGAAAGTTATGAAGGAAAAGTAAATAAGCAGAAAAAAATGAAAGAATAATATCAACAAGCAAACAGGAGGAAAAGATTAAAAAATAGAGGCTAAGAGAAGGAAATCAGTAAAATAAGATAAATGAGAAAAATATAAAATGACCAATAGAGCATACTAATTTATTTTTAAAATGCAACTAAATTCAATTGTATGAGAGAGGCTGTGATTTCTTTCCTTTAAGGAAAGAAGAGCTGCATGTTTGGGCTTATGGATTTCCTAGCACGAGAAGATACATCTGCCTTTTTTTTCTCTTACAGTTAGAACCTGAAACTTATCTCAGCATGGGAATACTCTCACAGTTTGGGTTTTGGTAAGAATGGAACAACTTAGCACTGTGAGCTACGAGCACACTAGTTTCCTATGTTTGATATCAATGCTGCATGCTAGTCAGTGTCACCAAATGTCCTAGGAAAAGGTGAAGTAAGACTAAAAACAAGAACAAAATCAATTAGACACTGCCTTTGTACCCAAATTGAAACAAAACAATGGTATCAAAGCAAGATTATTAATGAATATGTTTTATTTTGCACTACAGAAAAGCCAGAACTGACCAAAATACCTTTAAAAAAAACTTGAGAACTACAAGGCAAGGAGGGAAAATAGCACAGTGAATTAGGAGATGTTAGTTTCACGAATCACTTACTATTAGATTGTGCTTCACGAAGTGCAGCTCGCGGATAATGTAGTATAAGCTGCCAAGCACAGAGCAGATGTCTGCCCTGTAGATATCTGAGAAAAGCTCCATGCCTGGGAGGAGCTGTGTGATTTCATAATGCGCATAGCAACGTTCAGCTTTCGGATGTGGAAGTGTGGTTCGAAGCAAACCCTGGAAATAAAACAGTGAAATGAAGACCTATCAATTATGTCCAATGATGAAACAAAAATAAGTGTATGTATTATTTCCTAAATTGCTGAGTATGTGCCTAGCATATTGTACTCCGTAATAAACCACACTTACTATTAGGTGGTGGCGTTATTATCATTATAGGTTCCAAATGCAGTTAGCACTCAGGATGGGCTTTTTAAATTCTATGGTAGTGGTGCATTTACTATTTTCAAAGAAATTATTGCATTACTGTGTTGTACACGGCTGCTAGATTCTCCCACCCTCTTTCTCCCCTTTTTCTTCTTTCTTTCTTTCTTTCTTTCTTTCTTTCTTTCTTTCTTTCTTTCCTTCCTTGTCTTCCTTCCTTCCTTCTTCCCCTCCACTTTTTGAGACAGGGTCTCACCATGTAGTCCAGGCTGGCTTTGAGCTCAGTATGTACCTACAGCTGGCCTCGAACTCACAGCAATGCTCCTTATCTACCTCTCAAGGGCTGGGCTTACAGTGTGTGCCATCGCACCTGACTGCGATTCTCCATAAACATTCCCTCACTTACTGAATGCTCACCATCATTGGTATCTCACAAGTTGCTTAACTGAGGCTTAACCAATGAACTTATCTGTGGCCACACACTTAAGAGAGGCAGGAAATAAAGATTCCAGGTCAGGCCTACTTAACTCAAAAGCCTGTTATTTCATTATGCCAGGGTATAAGTAAGGAAAATGCTAACTTGAAGCCTAAATTAGGCAGAAATAATTCTAAAATTTTAACTGTCTCAAATAGACCTATTTAATTTGACCTATGTTTTTTGCATAGTTTACATGACCAACTGGGTAATAGGGAAACAAGATGAATACATTTAGAAGTGTTCGTTATGTTAAATAATTACCATTTCTTAATGATGAATACATTGTAAAATAATTTTAATATGAGCATCAGGAAAGAATTTTAATTGAATTGCTTATTAAGGATATAAAGTATCTTATTCTAAAATATTGTGACTGTACTGAAAATTTTAATTTCACAAATTGGCCTCAAACAACATAAAAACAATCAACAGGAAACTCTACCACCTAATTTTACTTTTAGGTGTAGCACTACTAACGTACCATTACATAATATTCACATTAAACAGAAGTTCAACTTTTAAAAAAAAAATCACATATCTTCTAGACTATAAGCAGCATTTTCTTCAAGAGCAAGAAGTTTCAGAAAGTAAAGGATGCACCACAAGGAGAGAGTCTGATCATCCCTCCCTTTGCACTCTTGCCGCTTTTCCGCTTTCCTTTGAAGCTCAAGGAAGAGGTATTTGGAATATAAGAAAATTGCAAGGTCTGGCCTTAAATTCAGAGCCGGCTTCACATAGAATTTATCTACCCAGATTTCAGAAGCCATCAGCCTCCTCCGACACACAGAACAAGGATATCTGCCCATCAGTCAAAGTAAACAGAACCTTTAGCAGACTGCAAAGGCCCCTGGCTACATCCCGAATCTCAGAATGCCTTATATTTCAGATAAGGCATTCTCCTTAGAAAGGCATGCTCCTTTCTTCTACAGAGCAGTCAAATCAAATCCTGAGAAACACAAACATTCTTCTGTACTCTTCAGCTTACTTCTTGCTTTCATTATATATTTTACATCATGAAACCAAGCAAAACTTTATTAAAAGACGGGGTAACCTGACACGACCATTTGGAGACAGGCAGACTGGCTTCACATTGGTCTTACTGAGGACAGATGACTCAGTTTCCCTATCTGTTATAGTCCTTCTACTAAAGGAGAAAGCTGACTCTTGAGTAGTAGAGGGGAAAGTGACACCAGGGAGGACGCCAGATGGGCTTGTGACATTTAATCAGGTTTATGCTATTTGCCTGCCTGTGAGTTTTATGAATGTGACAAACTACTCACCGCACATGAATGAATGCTGTGGTTTTATAGAAAAGCACACACACAAAGCTTTACCTGGAAGAGCAATGCAGACAGAATGCAACAGTTGATTCTCTTTTTAACGTTCACTGTTTTAATAAACCTAAGTATAAGAAAAAAAGATTAGTGGAAAATTTTATATAAATGTGTCGTTAGACATATATAAGATACAGAAGATATATATATAGATAGATAGATATAGATGTATCTATATCTATCTATCTATCTATCTATCTATATATATATATATATATAATATGAGAAAAATACAAAGAAGAAAATAAAAAATCACTTACAATCCTACCATTTAAATATGACTTCTGGTAACATGTTGGTCCATTTCCTTCTAGAGTTTTTCTCTATGTAATTATACACAGAGAAACATATTAAAGTTATACAAAATTATACAATGTCAAGACTAAACACAGAAAGTGAGATGGTGTATGGTTTCTCCTATAAGAGAAACCTGAAATATAAATGACTATAATAAAGGCTAGAGGACAGAAAACAAGAAGACAGATTTCTGGAAGGAGGATTAGGAAGATGGAATAAAGGGGCTGAAAGAGATCGTGATATGTTATAAACACTTAACTGACTGCTACAACTCAGTGTCACTGTTCTGTGCTACAGACAGACAGAAGAAGGAGGAGGTGGAGGAGGAGGAAGACCAGGCTCGGATACACCCAGTGTTATGAGTGATCCTAAAAGCATTGGGCTGCATGAAAGAGGCCAGACCCACAGAAGTATATATGGTAGACTCCATCCATAGGAAACAGCAGATGGTAAAACTGTGGTGACAGAAATCAGAATGTAGCTGTCTCTGGGTGCAGAAGGGGAGGCTGGCTAAAAAGGGACAAGAGGGAGTTTCCTGAGCTAGCAGAAATGTTCCTAACAGCCATGTGGTCACACAGATGTATAAAATTACTGAAAATCAAACTGTACAATAAAGAATGTGTATATTTTACTATGTGAAAATTATATCTCAGTGAAAATCTAATGTTTGGTGCAAGGACTAAAATTATACAACGAATACTATTTTTATAAGCAAATTTTCCACTTGCAGACATAAAACAGTACTTTGAAGTGCTTTAATATTTTGTTATACAGATGTATCATAAAAATATTAATCTCTATTTTTATTTTTTCCAATGCTAAAGGGAACATTGCTGAACTTCATTTTTTAGCCCTTATACTATTAATTCTACTGGAATAGAAAAGAAACTTCGGTAAAAGGAGGTTAGTAAGTGATTCCTCCCAAAGATGTGACAATATACTTTCTCACCAGTTGCAGACAGCATTAAATCTTGCCATCAAAGTTTAAGATCATGTCTATCTATTTACTATCCATTGTCTCCTTTTATTTCCATTTGAAGAGTTTGAGTTTTCTTCATACGGATCTTGAAACTTGCATTTGCATTATGAATCACGTTACCTTCTGAATCCCACTTAGACAAAACCACTGAGTTTCACTCTATTAATAACACCGACCATTGGCATTCAGCTCCTCTGTGTGCGTATTTCAGCGCAGTACTTCACAGTGAGAAGAGTTTCCTCAACGCCAAGAGTACCCCAAACAGCTCAAACCCTGTAGACCCCACTGCTCCTATGGAAGCCGGACTTGCGGCTGGGTAACCAGGAAATGTCTTCCTTTTGGTTGAAATCACAAGACAGGAACTTCGGAGGCTTGGAGCTGAGGAGTCCTCTGACAAGAATCCTGTAACAGTTCCTTTCCAAGTTGTGAATTTTCCTCCCTCGACTTCACATCCCAATTGCCAAGCTCTACCATGCGTGCAAGTGGCTAAGCTCAATGTCTTTCCCAAGGAGTACAGAAAATCAAACTTGAAATATATTTAAAAGATCTTTTGCATTTAACACTGTTTCATAAAGTAGAAATTTCTTTTTCCTGCCCAAAAGATACTTCCTGAAAAATATGAAAAACTAAGTAGAAGTTGCTGTTGTTGTTGTTGTTGCTTAATTGATCCTCAGCTTAAAGTTCAAGGGTAGATCAAAATACACAATGTGTGTTTGAATTTTTAGAAAACTTACTGTAGTAAGAGGTGGTGTGTATTTTTATGAGGCGTGACTGGTGAACACTGCCACCAAATGCCATCCCATGGAAAGGGAGGCTCATAAAAACATTATAGTGTGTCCTAGTCCACTTTATTCACTGGACCTGGCACTGAGTGACTTCTGGTTCTCCCCCAAAGTCAAACGGCCATGAAAGGGAAACATTTTGAACTGATTCAGGACATCAAGGCAGCCACAACAGCACAATGGCAGACACTCGGGAGAGAGGACGTCCAGAACTGCTTCAGAAAGAAGCCAGAATGATGGGATGAGTGTGGTGGAACTGGACAGAGGGTGGTATTTTGAAGAGGATTAATGGCAATGTGTTTTGTGCTGCAACAAATTTAAAAATTTAAAAAAACACCACAGTTTTCTGTGCCTCCTGTAATGCAAGTTTTCACCCTCAGCATCCTTAGGTGAGCTAAATATAACTACACAGGGAAAGGATACCTGTACTACACCTCTATATTTTTTAAATTTCTTATATTAACCAAATATTTACAGTATTTGTGAGTACCAACTGTGTAGCTGGGCATGGTAGCATATGAATGTGATCTCAGCACTTGGCAGGGCTCTGCCTGGGCTACAAAATGAGTTTGAGGCCAGCCTCAACTACACAGTGAAACCCTGTCTCAAAAAGACAAAAAACAAAAAAACCTAACTGGGCCAAGCATGGTGGTAGTCACCCGCCTATATTACCTATAGGCTGAGTTGTCCACATTCTAATCCCTAGAACCTGAGTGTGTGTAATCTTACATAATAGGAAAGGTTTTGCAGATGTAATTAAGTTAAAGACCTTGACATGAGAAGACTGTCCTGGATTATGGAGGTGGGTCACAATCCAAGATGTGAAGATGGAAAAAAAGTCAAAGAGAACAAGAGAGGAGGATAGTGGGCTGCCGGTCTTGAAGACAGAAGATGCAGGCATGCACCGCAGAATTGAGGGGGGCTCGGAAAGGTGGAAAAGGCCAGGAAACAAACCCTCCCCTCTAGAGCCTTCCAGAGGAAGCACAGTTCTGCCAACACCTGACTCTAGCTGTTCTGAACTTCCTAACTGTAATATGATGGATTTGTGCCAAAGCTATGCATGTAGCCCATTGACACAATGTTTGTTTAGCATATGGGAGATACTGGGTTTTACCTCCAGCACCGCAAAAAAAATACATTTTAAGTACTAAGTTAGTGGAAACGTGAACGGCATAACATGGGAAACTAATGCCACCATGTCTCTATCTAATTTGTATCCCCTCCAAATTTGCATGTTGGGGTCCTTAACCCTTGGATCCTTACATGGGGACTGTACCAGAGACAGGGTCTTTAAAGAGTGTAAATTAAAATGACTGGTTTTCCTTGTGAGAAAAGGAGATTAGAACAGACTGGTACAGAGTTAGCATCAGGTTAGGACACAGAGAAAAGATACAAACCAAAGAAAGGCCTCGGAGGAAACCAAGCAGCTGACACCTTGATCTTGGCCACTCAGCCTCTAGACCTGTGAAATACTCCGTGTCTGTTGTTTGAATCCCCATCTGGGGTGCTTTGTTAAGGCAAGCCAAGAAAACCAACAGCACGCATTGCAGTGTTCAGCACCACAGCTTACGGATGAGGATGCTGAGGACGGCGGACTACTAGGAAGTCCTGACTTCCTGCAAGAGGCCACGGTCCAACCTATTATTCTTGCCCTTATACCAATTGTTTCTTCAACTTGTAGTTATTGAATGCCACTTCCATGCCAGGCACTCAGGATACACTGTAAATAAAGTAAGGACGGTGTAGTGTTCATATGTTAGGGGCAGGAGCTGTCACATGAAGGGAAGACAGTTACAAACATGTCATAAGCATCTCAGTGAGGTAAAAAGGCATCACTCTGTGTGATATGATTACACTGCCCAAGAATCCAGTGTGCATGCGGCATGGCCCTCAACATGGCACCAATGAGCACCCCACAAAAGCATCCCGGTAGCTAGGGACCAGGACGTTCTCTCTTCATACTCACTGTGCAATCTTCGCTGATATGACCGCACCTTGCAAACACCCCCAAATGCCAACTTTTGACAGAAATTCCTCACTGTAGTCTTTGAAGCCCATGGGTGAGCAATGGTTGGTGGCAGTGGGGAGGGAGGCATCCAGTTCTCTCCAGGTATGTAGCACATCTGGTTTTCTGAATATGTCATCAAGAGCTTGACACCAACACTTCAAAGCAGCCCTAAGACAGAGACAGAGCATCTAGCAGAGTGTTTTCTGAGACGTGCCATGCCAGTTGGGCTTTTTGGCTACACAACCCTAAATGTGTGCACTTGTTAGAAAACATAAACAAAATATTCTATGATATTAAAAATGCATTTTCTGAATTTAGGTAAAAGGAAAAACCTGAAATGCTACAATCTTATCCCATCTCTGCTAAAAACAAACTCTAGGTGTTCCCATTTGCTACAGGGAGGTAGCAAAAGGAGGTTTTCTTCCAAAAGGTAAAACAAGTGCACCAAGGATACATGCAAGTAATATACTGGAGAATAATTCTATACCAGCCATAGCCCATAATGGTGTCTTTCAGCAGCATTTGGTACATAAAATGAAACAATATAGTACTGTTATAGAACTAAAAATTATGGAAGACAGTGTTTTTTCCTAAGTATTACACATTTTTTTCAAACAAAAAGAAAGACTGCCCTTATTCTACTGACTCCTAAAAAAAATCTACCTTTTCTTTCCTGCAAAGATGAGAAGATTTCCAAGTGTGTGCAAGGCCTGAACTTTAAGACTTCTTTGATTGCTGGCTTGGAGAACATCTGTATTTTTAATCAAGTAAAAGAACAAATGTCAGTTCCAGGAAGAATATTTCCTTTATATTTGCAAGAATATTTTAAAGTGCATTATTCCTTAACTGTGTAGATTGCAATATGAAAAGTGCAAGTTAATAGTGCTTTCAAATGTCAGATAATATATATACCCAAGGCAGAGCAAACGATGTTCTATTTGAACACAGAGAATTGGGAGATTGGGTCTAACACTCAGGAGACAAGCAGGCTCCACACCAAGAATGGAGAGAAGCCAGACAGGTTGAGATGGGGAAAAGCTGCATACATTCACAAGGGCACAATAGGTGTGATTGGAGTATCGCTTTCCTGAGAGGGCACGCTGGGGACCACAGAGGGAAGCAGTGCCCCAATTCTGAAGATCCCTGAATTTCAAGCGGGGAAATGTGGAGGTTACTCTGTAGCAAGTGGGAAGACCCAAAGAGTTTGCGTTTAGTAGAGATGGGACAAGATTGTAGCAGTTGAGGATTTTCCTTTTACCTAAATGCAGAAAATATATCTTTCATTTCACAGAGTATTTTGTTTATGTTTTCTAACAAATGCACACATTCAGTGTTGTGTAGCCAAAAAACTCAACTGCGTGGCAGTGGTTTCTAATGCTGGCAGTGCTGTCTTCAAGAAGGCACTTCAGACGCGTCTCCTGGTGTTGTGTAGTAAAAGTTCACAGTGCTTGAATGGTCTTGAATGTACAAAAACCTCCCCCACAGTAAGAAAAGGGTGAGAACCTGTCTAATTCTGTACAAGCCAACTTCATTTTATACATAAAAAGGTGTTTGAGCATGATTTCTAAATGTAACCACAGTAGGACTTTGCTTTGTTCAAAACTTCATGAAGATTTACTCACCCTTACAGAAAAATCATGTCACCAAACTTAATGATGCTGCTACTGTTTAAGTCACCAACACAGGACTCCTGCGTCAGCTCCCATCTGGAGCTGTCATATTCATGGTGATTACGGGATGCAGCATTTGACTGCTCCATAGCTTTTAATGCCTGAGCATTTACATGCTAACACACAGATTCTTTTATTATAAAGTGACATTGTTTTATTTATCTTCTATTTTACATTTAGACCTACTGATTTTTTTAAAAAATGTATGTAGGAAGAATATATTAAATATTAAATATAATTTTTACTTCAGGTAATAAAGGGATAATTGTAAAATATTTCTTGCAAAAAGGAGGAAATTGGGCCTACAACATGGATTGGGAATATATTATTAAATTTGTAGAAAAGATAAATCAAGGAGAAAGACATGGACAACGGAATCCAGCTGAGCAGAGCAAAGCACAAGTCAGCGTTTCACCCCCACAAAGGGATTCACAATTAAAGAGAGACGGGCAGAAGGGTGACCTAGAATTTCACAGTGGTGACAGCCAGCTAGGAAAGCAGGTAGTCACTGGAACTAGTGGATCACTACTTTCAAAGGTCTGATGAATAGATCCCATGTCCAAGCTCTTTCACCAACTTGTGACATTTCAGTGCCAGGTGGGATTTCAACACAACTACAGAAGGCTAATTGAACCTGGTACACAGCGAGTTAGCCTTACCAACTGTTTGGTGATAGGAAGAAATTACCAATCCGAGCTGTGAATAGGGAAGTTTGCTTTTCTCCACTGAACTAAAAACTCTGAAGTGCTCCTGAGAAAGGTCAGGGGGTGTTGACATGTGTATCTCTTCTATCCCCAGACAAAACTCCACTTTCCCAGAAGAGAATTTTGCATTGTTCATTCCTCCTTTCTCTCCTAAATTTGTGGAAACAAAATTAAAAACTTAAAATAGAGAAAGCAGGGAAGTTGATGGAAAGGGAAAAGGCAAAGGAAATGGAAGGAAGAAGGAAGGAAAGATTTTGCATAGAACTGGGATTTGTTTGCAGTTTTGGGGGGCTCTGCCTGCTTAACCTTGGGGTCCAGGTTCATTTCTGAGGACCCCAGGGTCACGTGGATGGGCTCTAAATTCATGTTTCATTAAGAGCTCTTCAAAGGGGAAGTCAGCCAGAAAGCCAATGCAAAGGTAATTTTTGCTTCTCTTGGGAACTGGCTGAATTTACACAGTTAGAGTTTGCCTTTTTTAAAAAACAGCTTCCAGCAATAAGATGTTAGTTTGCCTCTGAGGCAAAATCTCAGGGCAGAAGCAACACATACATAGCCTGGGCCTGAGACAGAAAAAAGTAGGAAAGAGCCTATGTCGTTATAGGCTTAGAGAACACATGGGAAAAAGAAAAGCAAAAAAAGTGCTAGGAAAGTAGTCAAAACAGAGAAAGAAGCTAATAAAAATTCTAAAGTCTACAGCCAGAGGAGTGGGGATACACTACTGAGAATAATCTGGTACCAGGCAAGATTCACAGTCAGTAAAAATCATTCTTAGGAATTGTATTTGCTTCATTAATTTATACCTTTACCAATCACTAATATATTTAATAAATGCAATGATGTAGCATGCTAATTTAATATAAAGTGAATCTGCAGATAATACAAACAAAAACTGTATACTTATAGAGAGTCCTTTGTGCAGGATAAAATGGAAGATCAACAACAATGGCAAATAAATAAAACTCAGTCAGTGAGTTAAAAAAAGTGGTCTAATTTCTAAAAGATTTGTTCAGTGGAACTTAGAGTCTTATTTAAATATAAGTCAATCTATTTTAATTACTTTAAAATATAATTATTTTAAATATATTAAGTTTATTCTTACATTCTGACAAATTTTTATAGTAAGGTACATAAAAATGCTATTGAGTTCAAAATTTTTAAATAACCTAAGTATATATCATTCAGAATATTTTTCTTGCCTAAATTTGAGAATATACTTCTTTGAGTTTACTATTTAACTATTCAAAAGTCCTCCCCTGACTGAATTCACCAATTAATAGCTGTTGAGAAGAGAGAAAATAAACAGATGTAATATAACCTACCATACTGAACATCTGGTATTAAGCTAAAGGAAGGCTCTAAAATCATAATCTATGGTATTAGCAAGAAAACAGATTGATGGTTCTTTTAAAATGCAGCTATTTCTTTGAGACCAAAAAAAGTAGTGTTTGGCAAAAGATTCTAGTTAACTAAGTATAATTCAATCAATCCACTAAGGAAAGCAACATAAAAACATAACCCCATACCTGCAAAAAAAAAATGGTAAGAACATCAATATATGACATAAAAAATTAATGAATATTATCATCTTAGTTACTTTTCTTGTTGCTGAGACAAAATACTCAACACCTAAAGTTAAATGGGAAAAGGTTTTTATTTGGCTCAAAGTTTGTAAAGGTTTTAGTTTATAGTTGGCTGGCTCAAAGACAGGGTGATGTGGCAGAGAAGAAACATTTGTGGTGTGCAGAAGGTAGCAAAGCAACAAGTGTCCTTAACAGCGTCTTTCTGCTCTCTTATTTTACCCAGGCTACTTAGGGTGGGTAGCACTCACACCCTTACACTCTAGTGCCCTTGAGCCTAGCACTGTACCATGAATCAATTTCACTGTCACACTCTAGCTCCAGCCACCTCTGAAAGAGCCCCCCCCCCATGACCACATGAGGCTTTGGGGGGACATCTAAACACAAGCCATAACAATTATTGTCACATCTTCTGTCCTTAAGGGAGTTTGCTAGTTTGGCAGAAAGCATAAAAGCAGTGGAGAAGATGCCTGAGTTAGAATAAAACATTAAAGAGAGGTAATGAGATCCTCCAGACAGGAGAAAGAGAGCGCCAGGTAGTGAGGGGTGGACAGGCCAATGGAGAAGAGCAAACACAGCAGAGTGTTGTCTATTTGTGGGATAGGGACCTCAAAAGACAAAGCTCGAGGGACAGAGGATGAGCATTTACCTTGTGTCTGTGCAAGCAGTAATGAAAGTAACTTTTTGCTGTGTCGGAATGATCTGTTATGGTATTTGGATTTTTCCAGGGTCTCTCTAAAGCATCTCAAAGTGTCTGTCACATCCACAGGTACGCAGACAAGCTGCTTGGCTCGGCTGTATTCTGGAAGGAAAGGGACAGGGAACATGAAGGATGAGTTGGTACTCTGAGCCCTAGCACTAGTCACAAACCTGGTTCTCATTCAGCAAATTTCTTGGTGCCAACCTAAAACAACTAAATTCAAAGTCCCCAGACCCGCAGCAGGTGTTTCAACATTTCGATCATTTTTACCCCCTTTTTGGTATATTTGAAAGTTCTTTCAAGAAAAAACTTAGGTAAGTTTTGATTCTTATGAAATGCAAATAACTTCAGATCTTGCCAATTTTCCTTATAAAGCTTCTTGCTTCTTCTTTTGCCGATCATAAAAAATGAAATAATCTCCTCTTCAGCAGCCTCTTCAAAGCAAAGGTGTCTTGGGAATGAGACGAAAGGAGGAAACAAAGGCTCCTGGAGACTGGCAACTGCTTTCTGAAGGGTAGGAAAAGATAGGCTCCTAAGACTGGAAGGTGCAGGGGGAAGGCAGAGGGGCCGGAGAGTGGGTCTGTCTGCACTAACAGCTGTCCTGAGGGAGGAGATGGTAGGAGACCGGGTGTGGGGCCTCTGGAGACAGACTGACAGTTCTGGGAATTAGGCTGCAGATGTGCTGCACACACACCATGAAGTGGGCCAGGAGAGACAGGAACAACACAGAGGCTTATTTTTTCCTCTAAGGTGGACATGCAGAATACACGCTGTAAATGCTAAGGTCTTTGAGAGCATAGCAACTTACTAGGCAACGACGCTGTAAGACGCTGAGAGACATGACCTCTCTTCTGAGCGTTCACAGTGGAGCTGAAGAGATGGGCACTCTGACACAGGACTACTAAAGTCACAGTGCAGGGAGCGTAGGTGACACAGCCCGATGAGGGAAAGATGGAAGTAGAAACTCGGATAGGCAGGAAAGAGGGAAGAAGAAAAACTCTGTGAGGGAGAAGATATACCAGCTGGGCCTTAGAGAACAGGACAAGAGAACTGGTGAGAAACAAAGAGGCAAGGAGTTTTAGGTAGCTAGAAAATAAGAACAGCTAAAGTTTCCTGAGGACTTAGACGCTATTCTAACTGGTGCGCTATGACTCACTCTATCCTAAAAACAACCATAAGAGATAGAGGTCTGTACCATTATTATCCTCATTTATTGAAGGAAAATAAGGAAGGGTCTAGCTGCTCCCCCAAGGGCACAGAACTAGCTTGTGCCCTTTGAGGTACAAAAGCAGAAGGAAGAACAGGAGGGTGACAAGGCCAATCTTGTGGACAGAGCTGTCTGCTATGGTCCCAGCGTGCTCCCTGCTGAAACAGAATCCTTTTGGGTGGAAAACCAAGGAGGAGTTTGACCAGGACTCTGACAGGAAGGATGAGTATTTTAGGACACGTTAGCTGACAGTAATATTCACATCTGACTGTCCCACAAGAAGGCTGGTGGCTCACAGACACTGTGACTTAACGCGACTGTGGCTGGTGGCGATGGACTCCAGGGAGATGCATGGAGAACATTCCAACATGAGAAGCAACAGGAATGGCTAGTTGGCTTTGCGTTAAAGAAAGGGAGTCACCTCTCCCCTCCTCCCATCCTTTTCAGGACCGACAACTTCTCACCCCACTTGAAAAGAAAAAAAAAAGACAAGCGTGGGAACAACCCACGCAGATCATCTACCTCAGCTACCCAGCCTGGCCCTGCACCCGCCTGCGCCTCCAGGCGTTTCCCCAGCATCCGAATCTCCCTCCCTGCTTGCTGAATCATCCCCAGCAGCGCATTTTCCTGTGATTTCTTCTATCATTAAAAATAAAAGAAGAAAAACATCTCTCTCTCCCTTTTGACTCCAATTTACCCTCAGGCCGCCATCCTATTTCTCCGCTCCACTTTATACCAAAACGCCTTGAAAAAGTTGGCTTTCCTCATTGTTTTCCAACCTCTCTTGAACACACTTAAATGAGGCTTCTCTCTGGTTTAAAAAATTCTTCTCCAAGTCCTTAAAGCAAACCCATAGGGCCCTCCATGAACTGCTCCCTGTGACCGCTCAGTCCACTCCTCACTGGTCTCTTCCTCATTCCCTTGCACAACAGGTATGCGCCTGCTCCACAGTCTTGCTAGCCATGGGTCACTGTGTTCTAGAACATTCTTCCTCCAGATACCCTATGTCTTCCACTCAACTTCTTGAGGTTACTGCTTAACTGTTATCTTCTGAGTGAAGCCTTCCTTATCACCTTACTTAAAACTATAGCTTGCCCTCTTCAAAGTTCCTCTTCTTTGTGAAGCCCTCAATCTTTTCACATAGTGGTTTTACGTGTTTATTGACTGGCTCCCATGATGGCAGGGATTTTGTGCAAGATGTCACCTGCTATACCCCAGTACCCACAACAAAACCTGCTACATGATGTGTGCTCGGCAAGTGTTTGTTAAATAAATGAATGGCTAGGACAAGCTTCATTAAGAATCTCTCCTATAGGTCCATCTCAATTGCTACTGTACTATGCTCCTCTCCTCTAAACCCTGCCCGGGGCTACACGATCCTAAGCAAGACACATTCCCTACTCTTCACACCATACCCTCATGCACAATGCCTGGAAGACTCTAGAGTTCTCACATTTTTCTATTTCCCTTGCAAGAATTCATGAACTTGGGTTTTTAGTCTTCCTCTCCTTAGAGAGTGAGATCAGGGACAGAAGATAAATGAGTATCTTAGTTGAGGTTGCTATAAGCAATAACTAAGGGCTGGATAGCTTATAAACAACAGTTTATTTCTCGCAAATGTGGTGGCTGGAAGTCTTGGGTCACGATGCCAACACCATCAGGCTCTAGAGAAGGTGCTCTGCCTCCCTAGCACATTATTACCCTATCAGCTGTCTTTTTCACATGGCTGAAATGGGCCTCAGCAGCTCTCTTTTTAAAAGGGTGCTTGCTAGGTTAAATTGAGGCATGACCCAGATCGCCAAGTCAGGGAAAACTGAAGCAACAAAGTTTATCTAAACCAGGGTGCAGGCAGGTCAAGAGTGATAAGACCACTGGCCCCAGCACTGGGCAGGACGAGGCTTTATAGGGGAATTTGCATAGGGGTGAGGTTATAGCAGGGAGGAGTGGGACATTTTTAGTCTGAGTCTGGGGGAGTAGGGAGTCTTGGTGACATCTGTATCTTGCAGATGCAGCTGCGTAGAGCAGTTGCTCATTCCTCTCCTTTTGCAAGCTCTGGCTCCCGTTATCTGTGTCTCTGCAGCTGCAGACGGCAGTCATGCTCAGCCCCTTCTTCTTCTCTGTCCAGGCAGGGCTGACAATGCTAACCGCATTCATGATGGTTCCACACTCATGACCAAAATTCTCTCCAAAGACCCCATATCCTGACACCCAACATTGAGAGTGAAAACGTCAACATAAGAATTTTGCGAAGCCACAGACATTTGGCCCAGAGCAGCATGCAAAGGGAAGGGAGGAGGCTGGAAATTCCCACATAATAATAATATCCAGGCCTAGTTTTACATAGCTGTTAAAATTTAGGTAGTAATATTTAGTTCAGGAAGCTGTTATTTGAACATGTGTCAAGTGTCTAGCATATGCCTGCCATAGAGTAAACGACAGATGCAGGCTCTTGTCACAAGTGCTAGTCACATATTTTTAAAACACAGGTATGTGCCACATTTATTTTGGTCAAGGACAGACTACATGTATGATGGTGGTCTCAAAAGGTTCCATCACCTACTGACATTACAATCATCTTAGTTTCTATAAATACACTCTGATGTCCCCAAAATTACAAAAGAACCTAAGAATGTACCCTATTGCTAAGCAATAGGAGTATACAAGAGTTGACCACTCACAGATACGAAGCACTATGCCAGGCATGGAGGAAACAAAAATGAACAAACCAGACACAATACTTGGCTTTCACAATGTTCACAGTAGACAGTAGAAACCCAAAAAATGAGCTGGGCATGGTAATACATACCTGGGATCCTAGCACTCTGGGAGACTGAGGCAGAAGGATCTCAAGTCACAGCCCAGCCTGCGCAATTTAGAAAGATCTTGTCTCAAAGTAAAAAATAAAACAAGGTCTGGGGGTTGCAACTCAGGACAAAGGCCCTGGCTTCAATCCCAAATATCATCGAGAAGGAGAAGGGGAGGGGGAGGAGAGAGGGCAGAGAGAAGGAAGAAGAGAGAGGGATAGGGAGAGGGAGAAGGTGAGGGAAAGGCAGAGGGAGACGGGAGAAAAATTCAAACAATGATATTTATAATAAAAACACAATAAAAATCATCAAATATCTGCTGATGAATAACTCCACTTTGTGTTTTTCCTAAACTCTATTTCTTTTTTTCCCTTTTTTTCAAGCCCTAGCACAACTTTTCCCCTGTAGTCTAATTAGGGTTCTGCCCATGGTTTGTGGCTGTCTACATCAGATAAATGATTCAAAGCAACAAGCAACTATCATTAGCTTCGCGCCCTTATTCTTCTCCCAAGGGGGCTCCTCTGAAAATTTCCATAGATGATAATCAAGCAGCTATTCCAAAGGCACTAACAGTACCTCGACAGTCTGAAACAGGTAAGGGGGGTTGTTATATGTTTTATTGAACCAAATGTAGAAATGGAAACTGAAAAGGCAATGACTCCTGAGAGTTAGGCCCACCGAGGAAGGAACTCACGGAGTGATTTGAAATGTGGTGCTGCTTGCTAACACAATTGTTCAGATCAATCCAAATGCCCAGAGACGAGAATAAAACACACCTGAGAATTGAACAACCCTGTCAGAGAATTTAAATACCAGAAAGGTCAAAACTCTTCAGGAAGAGATCCCAGATAGAATGGAAAAAACAGTTCTAATAAAAGGCATAGCCAGGGTTACCTCCCCTACAGAGCTAAATAAGCAAGCAAGTCACTCATCTATACAAGAATAATCTATAAAATGAGATATTCTCACTTTTCCAAATCCACTGAGACTATACCAAATTACATATGCATTATTAAATAGTCGAAGGGAAGATAGGATGTTGTTAAATAATGAGAACGCCGAATGTTCCTAGGCACTGGAGCATTACAATATCTGTTGAGAAGAATTAAACATATCAAGCATTACCACCAGATGCCCTTATGCCAGAAGAAAATCTATGAGGTTCTACAGCAGCAATCTTGTCCAGAAGCCATCACAAGTATACTCAGTCTTACAAAGGAATTTCAAACACATCATGGTGACATATGTAAGACCCAACACACTTATAAACATGCTAATGACCTGAGTTTAGTACACTGAAAAAAGTCAGCATCTTCCAAATTTGCCAAATAAACCCAAAAGCACAGGTCAAAAGATGCTTCTAGTTGCAGAGGTCCTAGGGTCTAATAAAGAGCTATAAATTAGAAGCCAAGATTTTAACAGTTCAATGTAAAATCTATAATCAGAGGCAGAGACACCTAAAAATTACCATATCTTCACAATATGTCAGAATAAGTGTCTGTCTCTTATGACAACTGAAATACAGTCAATTATTCCCGAGTGCTGAACATTTAGAGAAGAGTCTAACTTAGAAGGTAGCTATGGAGAATAGGCCAGGTAGCCCAGTGGGACATTCATGTGGGGAGAAATCAGACAGACCACGGTCTGAATCACAGTCCCATTACTTGCAAATAATGTTTACTTTTCCCAACTGTAATATGAATATATAATACTACCACCGGAAACTAAAAATCAAACAGTCTAGATATAGTTTCAGCGCAGTATTACTGACGTCGTTACAATATTTTCTGAATTCTTCTCTTCAACATTACTGCTCTAGTCATAGCTCAAATTGGCCATCCTTCTGCCAGCAGTTGAGAATCGACCCAAAGTCTCACTCCACACTGACCACACCTCCCTTCCCTCTCTGTCCTGCCTGCCCACTCTGCCCTTCCAGGTATAGTTTTTCCAAGAGGCAACATGTTTTTCGGACAGATGGTGCGGTCATCAGTACACACCTCCCGGCACCCAGGGCTAGAGCTCTGCTAGGTCCGCTTCTCTCCTCCTCTTGATGTTAGTCACCCGTTTGACAACAACAATTGTTAACACACTTCCTCAGATTTGTAGCAATGCTTTTTAGTCATGGATCCCAAAACAAAGAAACTCCTGAGGTTTCACAGGCAGGATCAAAATACAAGAGAACACACTGCGGAAGAATCACATTCTTTGATCCGAAGTAGTCCCCGGTCTGACTGCTTACAGGTGGTTCTGCTGTTGTTTGCTGAAGAGGAGGGGCCCATTTGGTTCCACACTGACTCACTCACCTGAACACTGGTCTCCAGCCCTCCTTCCTCTCTGTTTCCCTCAGGGCCCACTCCTCTCTTTCACACTCCTCTGGAAATTCTCCGCCCTAGCACCCCTAGCTGTGTTTCCAACTCCCTGCTTCCTTAAGAAATCCTCCAGCACCCAGTGAGAACTCCTCCATCTTCTATCCTGTCCACCCACCAGCTTCCAGCCCCAGGTCCAGTCTTCCTTCCCTCCTTCCTTCCTTCCTGCTTCCTTCCTTCCTTTAAGCATTAGCAGGAGGGTTCTACCCTTCTGTATGAAGCTAATCCCCCTGTGCCTCAGCCTCTGTATTTTTTTCTCCTCAAGGTCCTTATTCTGTCAAAAATCCCCCTCTCCTATATCTAAGCTCTCCCTCTCCACTGCCCCTTCCCATTTAACATAAAAATATGACCAATATGCTCCTTTATTTCATTAAAAGGACACCCGACAGAGCGAAGGACCTTCCAGGACTTCCCCCAGGACCCCTGAGCTCCCCATTTCCCTCTAGCTTCTGCAGCTCGCCCTCTTTCTTGTCACTACCAAGCCTCCTGCAAGGCAATTCTCTTCCAAGTGATTCTGCAGGTCCAGCTCGGTACCCCCACTCTTCTGGTTACTTCCAAGGTCACAAAGTCACTCAATCAGCAAACAGACACTAAGTTCTTGCTATGCACCAGACACTGAGGATTGTATTAATGAACAAAGCAATGGTCCTTTGCACTCATCAGGCTTACACTGTACCAGAGGGAACAAATTAGTAATCAATAAATATAAAAAAAATTGTAGCTTATGCAGATGGTGAGAAGTGCTTCAGAGTAAAAATAATGCAGGGCAGAGACAAAGAGAAAACTGGGAGGAAGGGCTTTTTACATAGATGGTCAGGGTCAGACCATTGCCAGGCAGCTAACGTCTTAAAGGAGGGAGGGGTTTGTAGTCAGATCTGGAAAAGCAACACAGGAAAGGGAAACAGCGAGAGCTAAGCTGAGCTCTGTCACAGCACACAGCAGTGCCAGTGCCCACCCATTTGCCGTCACCATTCGACTCACTGACCCCTGACTGCTACTCTTCCTGAAAGCTCTCCTTGCCGTGACCTTGAATGTCCCACTCTTATCTACCACGGGTCGCTCCTCACAGGCTGTGTCCCCACCTCTTTCACATTCTGCTTTTCCTCTGTTTGCTCCTATGACAGTTGTTAGGGGTGGTGTCTCTTCATGCCCAGTACAGAGTCATCCAAGCACACTTTCCTGCCTCTTTGAAGGTAGGTGTGGCCATGCAACTTTAGGTAGTGAAATGCCAGTAGATGTGACGTATGTCACTTTCTAGTAGTAGCTTCATGAGCCAGTGCATGATTTCCTACCTCTTTATCTCTCTGGAAAAATGAAGACCATCAACCTATCTCATTAGGTGGTTATGACCCAATATTCACACAGCATGTGTGAGAGTGCCTGGTGCGCAGTTCTTTCACCTGAGCTGTCACAGTAACTAAATAAGAGAACCCACAGTGGCCCTTATCAGAACGCAAGCTGGGCCCGGAACCCTTCTGGAGGAGCCTGCCAGGAGAGCGCCCCAGAGGCAGCCCTGGCATTCTGCGCCTGCCTTGGAAACAGTCTGGGAGGTTGTGTCGAGGTGGACATTCCATCTACATGAGCAGAAAGCCAGGTGCTCGACGTCACTGAACACGGTGGTATGAGCAAGAAAGTCTCTCCTGTGATAAGACCTGGAGCCTATTTGTTACTGTTCTACAGCCCTAGCCTGTTTTGATTGGCACAATTTCCGAAGAGTTGGAGCTGTACAGGAGGTTACCCGAGGTGATCGCAGCCAAGTCCCTGGCTGCCACCGCCACCAGCCTATTGATGACCGAGGTGCAGCTCTCCAGGCAAGCTCTCTCCTGAGGGCTCCTGCGTACACCGAAGCGTGTGCAGAGAGTTCTGCTCGGTTATCACCCAGGCAAACTCTGTCGCTCCAAAGCAAGCTTTTCTTCCAACCCAGGCCTCCCGTGGATTTCCCTGTCTGCGGAGGCATCATGATCCATCTAAGGAACCAAGACTCTGAACTCCCTCTCCCACCCATCCCTAAACCCAGCCAGTCCGGAGCGCATCCCAGGGCCCCCCTCTGCCTTTCCTTAGACCTGGCCCCCACTCTGTTCTCACCTCCCAGACCAAGCCTTGGTCATCTCTACTTTCACATATCAGTTAAACACAGTCACTCTCCTGCTTCCATGCAGGCTCCTGTCAAGGTTCTTTCAAGAACATAACTCTTGCACCCCTGTTTATAGCAGCGCAATTTGTACTAGCTACATCTTGGAAACAACCCAACTGCCCATCAACCACAGAATGGATAAAAATGATGTGGTATATTTATACAGTGGAGTATTATTTGGCTATAAACAAGGATAAACTTGAAGCTTTTATAGGTAAATGGATTCAACTTGAGACCATACTCGTAAGTGAAATAAATCAAACTCATGTGTAAACACTGTATTGTCTCCCTAGAGTAAAATGCTGAAAGAGTAAATTAGGTCCAAAATGTTAAAAATATATGATCAAAGTGAAAAGTAAAGAAAGTGCTCAAAAGGAAAGAACAACTGTGGTAGAGGAAAAAGAAAAGAAAGAAGAGAATATATATATATATATATATATACACACACACACACACACACACACGCACACAAGACAGATAACTATACTACTAACTTCTGTTAGTTCATCAAAAAGAACAGTTTGTGTTTTCACTGTTTGATTGTTTGATAATTTTTTTAACCTTGTATCTTATAATCTGGACAATTACCTTGAAGATAACAATATACAATACATTAACCAGTGTTAATTTCCTATTATTTTGTTTTGAAATTATGTATCATTTTCATTTTATTCATTTTTAAAAAATTATACTAGTTCATTAAAAAAAGAACATAATTACATAATCTGTCATCGCACTTCCTTCTTTAAGTCCTTTTCACTAGCAGCCCTCAGCGCTCCAGATAAACGCTCTTCCTTCTGACCTCTAACACACCGCATCATCTAACACCTGCCCACATTTCCAAACTCAGCTTCTTGCTTTTTTGCTGTCTTTGAAAAGCAGGTGCTAGATGTTCATGATTACTGTTTATAGCAACAGTAATAATGCTACAGACTTCATCCTTGCATATTATAATCTCTGAATATTTACTGAACTCTTTCATGGAATGACACACTTAAAACAACAGTAGCTATTCAGTCAGTGTTTGCTGGACAAGTGGGCTGGTTGCCAGCCTCAATAGTGAATGAGTGAAGAAATGCCTGATTACATACATACACACACACTCACAAAAATCAACAGACAAGTGGAAGACTTCTAACACTTCAAAGAGAAGACTTACACTTTCTTCCTAAGCCAGAAAAGTGTAATACAGAGTGGGCATCATTTATGTTTTCATTTTATTCTATTACCTCACTTCTTAAAATTGCACTGACAACAGCATTCTGAAAGGGTTTACCCACTAAAAAGCAAACAGGTCACGACATTCCCCAATCATCCCCTGCATTTTAGTTAAAAGAGCACCCTGTTAGCCGTGAGCAAGTCTGCAGAATGATCTACAGTGGACTAATTATGGAAATGGTAGCCTTTTAGGGAGTGAAGACCAAACAAAGGAAACAGCAAGAAGTTCAAGTAGCCAGGAGTTTCCAAGTGAGATGAAACAGGAGCAAAGCAGACTTCTATCTTTACTTTTCCCTACCAATGCACCTGTTTCTTATCTCCCATTTTCCTTCTTTAACTTACAGATTAAACTTCTGAAAATGTGTTTTAATCCTCCATAACTGACATGCATAGCAATGGAAGGTAGTAAACACAAAATGGATTATTTTCAAATAAACCCATAAAAGAGCTCCTACAAATACTTTAATTGTGGGAGATTGGCATGCAGAACGTGACAAAGCTTCATTTAAAGAAAATTCAGGTTCAATCTAAAATTGATTCAGACCTGAATGGATGAGCATTTTCAGTAAATCTGTAGGGCCTCTTGCATCCATTACGATGCTGGGCGGAGAACCAATCTTCAGCTGCTTCCCCATGAAATTTCGGCAGGTGACCTTAAGAAAAAGATGAAAAAAAATATTATTTAGTCATCAGTTACTTAGAGTTAAAAGTTTGGCTTACTTAAAAAATTTATCTCAATTTTCTTATTTGTCAAGATGAAGAGATACAAAACAATACTACCAATAAAAGCTGAAAGAAAACATTTGATCACGAGAACTTCGGGGGAAAAACGTGGCCATGTAATTTTTCATATTCCTTGTGTATAGCACAGCTGGAAGAGCATTAGGCAAATTATGCAGAGCAATTAGAATATGGTTTCCTGGTATTCCATAAATTCACGCGTCTAAATATACCTTCCATTATGTAAGCTGAAACATATTTAAAGTATCGCCTGCTCCTGCAATGGCAGGTTTTTCCAGCCTACTCATAATTAAGGCAATTTTAACTTCCCAGATAAAGTTTCACAAAACTAATTTCCTCTGCAGAAGTTATTTTCTAATAGATATCTGAGCCTTCAAGTTGTAAAATACTTAAAAACAGAAAACTTTTAGACAAAAGCAAATTCTTTTAAAGAGTTCAAGAGACTATTTCTCCAATCCTATTCCTTGATCAAACCCAGCATTCAAAATACAGCCCTTCTTCTCAAGCAGATTCTTCTTGATCTTCCTTTCTTTATATTCCGTAATGAGACATAAACACACTAATAAAATCTAAATTCCTGCCTACAGTCTAATAAGGCTCTAGCTGACTCAGTCCTCCCTATCTCTCCAACTTACTAAACAAATCTTTATTGAGCACATATTATGTGCCAAATACTGAAAGGATAATATATCAGAGAAAAAAATAGAAAACATTTCCACTTTTTATGGAATTTATTCTAATAGAAGAAAAAAAATAAAACAGTGAAGTAGGTTCACAGTATACTAAACAATTATACTTGCTATAGCAGCAAACAGAGCAAAGGCACATATAACTTTAAACGGGATGGTGAGCAAAGGCCTGAGCGTGAAGGCGACACATGGCAAAAAAGATAACGAAATCTGAAAAAGACAGAGGGAAACCAGGGTGTACAGGGGGTCGAGGGGTCCTCCAAACAGGGGCAACAGCGAAAGCAGAGACCTTGAGGCAGGTACCTTAAAGAACAGGGAAGTTAAACCATGCAGTTGACACTTGAGAGTCACAGGACATGAGTCCCTGGAGACCACAGGGAGTACACACTTGTGTGACTTACGCAGGCGAGGTGTGTGCGATTAAGGCCATGACAGGGAAGTTCACAACACTGTGAGTCGGGGATGAGGGGAGAGATCATCGGGATTTAAACAGAGTCATGACCTCATCTAGCTCAGGCTTTTAAAGAGTCATTCTGTCTGCTGCAAGACTTATTAAACAAATCTTTATTGAGCACCTATTATGTGCTCAATAAAGACAAACTCCACCTAGCTAGGGCTGCAGGGTAAATAACTCGGGCACATAAAACAGTGGTTGCCTCAGAGAGACGGTAGTAGTGAGAAATGCTCAGGTTCTGACTACACTTTGAGGGCAGAAGATCTGGAAACTAATCTGAAGTACGTCAAGAAACAAGAGCGGAGTCAGGGAGGCCTTCCAGGTGTCCGACCTCAGCAGCTGGAAGAAGGAGGCCATCAGCAGCCGAGACGGAGAGATTCTTCAAGACAGGCTTCTCTGAGAACAGGCTTCTTAGGAGACACCCTAAATTTGCAAAGCGTATTCGCGTCAAAGAGACGGTGCTGACTAGGTAGCATGGTTTTTCACATGTCAATTTGGTTAGAGCTACGCTAAGAAAAGGAAAGGGTGGGAAGCATCCATCTGGCAGCATATCCACCATGAATCCCAGTTCTTCCAGCAAACCTCTCCTAGGCACTGCTGTGAAAGGGTTTTGCGGGTGCTAATTAAACTTAATGAACTGAGTGTAAGCTGGGAGATCACCCTCAGTGGGCCTGACCTAACCTCACCAGCGGTCTCCGGGGCTCCAAACACGAAGCGGTGATCAGACCTACAGCTGCTCTGTTTTCGTGGTCTGGCTGTGGACAACAGCTTCCGCCCATGCCCCTGGCGCTCCTTCGACAGCCTCTCCTTGGACTTGCTTAGCCTGAACTCACAATCACCTAAGTGGATTCTTTGCAGAAAATCCAGAGGCTGAGACAGACGGACACAGAGAGCTGTCTTGCTAATTCTGCTTCTCTAGTTGAAGCCTGGATCACAGAGAGATGTATGCGATATTCCAACACGACACTCAGGAGAAAGGTCCAGAGCGGAGATGGAATTGACAGGCGTCATAAAGAGGCACCTAGAGCCACAGGCTCAATTTACTTCCTGAGGGAGAACGTGTGAGTAAGGAGACAGGAAGTCCAAGAGCAGAGACCTGAGGTACACTAACACCAAGACCCTGGGGAGAAGAAGAAGTCGCAGCAACGAAGGCCAGAAGGCACAGCGCTGCTTTGGACAGGTCCCGTCTCCACCCCACCCCAGCCATGCAGACCTTCTTGCTGTCCCATCTCAGGATGCTTGCCCTTGCTCTCCCCTGGGGCTGGGGAGCTCCTTCCCCAGTACACTGTATGGCATCGCCCTCCCTAAGAGGTCTTGATACCTCCTGCCCCAGCCCTTCTATGTCCTACTGATCTATTTCATTCTCTTCAGAGAACTTAGGATGATCACAAGGCTTTCCAACTGCCTGCTTACATGTTTCCTGTCTAACTCCACCTCCAGCCTCTGAAAGTAAACTCGATGAAGCGGAAACTCAGCTGCATTCTCACCACATGGGACATACAGCAGGCAAGGCCCCCACCAGGCCAGAAGAGGCAGTAAATGGATGGAGGCAGCACCCAAGCCCAGAGCAGGGACTGGATTCCAGCCCACATGTGCCAGGGACCCTAGGGCAGGACAAAGACTGTGTGGCCATATGCGTTGGCTCTGATCAGGTGGCCATTACATTTTTGTTAAAACAGTGGGAATATTAACTTGTCTCTCTTCTCTATCTGATTAAGCTAGGCGTTGTTGCCTTTGTGGGCCTATGTCTCCATATAAAACTATTAAACACTGTACTTTATGATTGTTTTGGTATGGCTATAAAACTACTAATTGCAAAAATTAAAACATTTTCTTTAATCTACATGCTACTTTCTTCTTATTTGAAAAGCAATTAAAACATGTATAGCAGGCCCCTAAAAGTATTACGGGTTCTAGGCACTGTCTCAATTATGACTAATGGTAAGTCAGCCCTGACCTGACTGTAAGCTACTGGTAGACACAGACTTAATTACTGTTCACCCTGTGCCTGGAAAACACTGGTAAGCAGCGAGCTCTCAGTAATGTGAGATGATTTGAATGATAAATGCCTAAGTGACAATAATAGTCTTCCGATGCCTAGATCAGTTTTTTTTTATATGCACACTAATAGGAAATGCACAGCTGCATGAATAAAAGAGCTGAACTTACCTTCTCTCCGTGTTCAGCCTCATACCTTGCACAAGCTTGTTGGGTAACATCTGGGCCCTTGAACTTCTCTATTCTCAGAAGAAGCTGACGCTGGGCATACACCAGGAGTGGTGTCACCTGTTCTGTGTATCTCTCACTAGCGGGAGTAAAGAATGCAGGAAAAAGCGAGCGTTAGCTAAAAGACTTTCTGTGCAGTGAAGCCTCTCACCAGTAACGACAGCAATACTCACTGTGAAACCATATTGAACTGAATGGCAAGTGACACTAGAGTTTCCCATTTTTCCACTTGATATAAAACTTCCAGTGATTTTAGCACGAAGTCATGGATCCACTTCAAATCAACCACATTAACATCATCCAAAGGATCCTCGAAAGTAAGGCTAGAACCGCCGTTATCATATTTGATATTCCCGTAACAGCTGGGAACACTGAATTCTCCTTTGTCTTCAACAGACTGCAAATGGCACATTAAAAAACAATTTGTGTAATTTCCAAATTTACTGCCTATTTTTCCTGAAAAATGAATATTGTAACATGAAAAAGAATGGAACAAAAAAATGTTAAGCATGTTTTTATTCTGCAAATCAAATCTTGATAATTTGGGTGGTGTTATCCAGTAGAATTTTCTGTAGCAATGAAAACGTGCAGGATTTGTGCCATGCAATAATAGTTCGATAGAGTCACTAGACACAAAAGGCCACAAAATATTTAGAATGGTATTAGTGCAAATGAATTTTTAATTTTCTTTAAGTATTTCAAGCTTAAGTTTCAATAATAATGCACAGCTAACATTTACTGTATTAGAAAGCATAGACTGGGGTCCACACTTCATATATAGTCACTATCCGTTTATGTAATGGTATTAAGCCAGTATGCCAGAGTTTTCAGGAAAAACAAGTTCCAGTATATATAAATAATGAAATTTCCTAACAACTTGATTACATTGACTAATGTATGTAATTTTATCCGCTTCCTTGATATAAGTCAAACCCATGGAAGAAGAAGTCTTCTAAACCCTCTTTTCACCTGAGTTACTAAAACCAGTAGCCACTGTTTTCACTATGATATTGCATTCATTTCCCCTGCATCCCTATTCTAAAAGCTTTTGAGGCAAAGCAAAGCTTGTTGGATCCATCTAAGAGAGGATCAGTCTATAGCCTGAAACAGTTGAGCAAATCAAGTCCAGCTTATCCTATCCTGGTGATGCCATTAAGGGGCAGAGAAAGGATCAACAAAAGTACATGCTAAGATTCATACTCCTTGAAGTGAAAAGACCTGTGAAATATAACTGAAGCTGGGCTGTACAGGGCCGACCAACAGCTGTCGCAGCTGTTCCCTAGCATAGTGCCTTGCCCACAGCATATGCTTTACAAAAGTTAGCTGACCTTTTACTGATACTATGAGCTCAGTCCCTAAACCACTGGCTCCACAGAAGACCTCCAGCAGCACAGTCTGCATAGGGGGCTCCCTCCACATCTTTGACCTAAGGCCTCCAAGAGGAGGTGCCCCTGTCCTTCCCTCACTCCTCTTAGTGAATACACAAGAGGTCACATCTATCTCAACTGACCCTTCTGGGTGATTGCTTCGCCTGCCCACAGGATCCCACAGGGACATTTCTTCACCACTGTATCCTTGAAGAAAAGGGCTTTCTGCTGTCTGTTAGTCATGGCCGGGCTATGTACTAAGTCCTTTGCCGGGATGAGGGATAGGGGAGTCCTCCGTGGTTACCACTTCTTACAGTACCGAGTTCATCAACAGCAGAGCTGACATTTTACCCCCAACGGTCTTACTCAGCACCCAGCTCTCAACTGATCCCAATTTGAGGAAAAAAAGAGTATTACTACTGACTTCCTAATTTTAGCAACATTACCTGAAAACACTGAAGAAAAAAAATTTGAGTTTCAAAATAGCACATGGAAATTGGGATTTCTGGCATGGTCATGGACAGAGTCTAACATTTTGAAGATTTAGTGTGGGCCATGTGTAATTCTTTAAAACTTTGTATTAAAGAAAATTTCTAACAGCTTTCAAAAGGAAGGAAAGGAATATAATGAGCCCCAGTGCAGCCACCACCAGCTTCAATAATGACCAACTCGTGGGACACACACTTACTCTATTATTTTGAATTATAGCCCAGACATTACATTAAATCAATCTAAAAATATTGCAACATATTTCTCCAAAAAGATATGAATTAGCTTTACAAAAATATAATCATAATATTATAATCTTACTGAAAAAGAGGTTAGCAAAAATCCTATAAAATCTTTATTGAACAGCCACTGAATAGTGTTCTCATTTCTCTTATTATCTTAGTAATTTATTTTTTTAAGTATTTTAGGTCAAAATGGGATCATAAGGCCCAAACACTGCAATTTCCTGTGCTCTTAAGTCTTTTAAATCTATAAGCTCTCTTTTTTTTTCATTAAGTAATGTGTTATAGTTTTTAATATGAAAATCCTGTGCAAGCTTCATTAGATATATTCCTAGATACATGATACTTTGGATGGTATTTTAAATATAATTATGTTTAAGTTTTAACTTTCTAATTGTTTTCTGCCAGTATATGGAAATCTAAGTTTTGAAAATTGATCTTATATCATGCTTTATTAGTTCTAATAGTTGTTTACTATAGTCCTGAGGGAAGAATGAGGATTCACTCTGTAAAAGAATCATGTTCACAAATAAAAACAGTTTTATTCATTCCTTTCTAATCTGTGTTCTTTTTGTGTCTTTAGTTGGTCTTACCATACTGGCCAGGAACTCTAGCACAATGCTGGACAAAAGCAGAATGAGCAGAGAACCTCACTGTGTTCCAAATATTAGGGGGAAGAATCTAATATCTGCCATTAATAAATGCACTGTTACCTGTAGGTACCCTTCATCAGGTTGAAAAAATCAATTTCTTTTGAATTTAATTTTTAACTGACATACAAAAGCATGAAAGTTGTACATATTAATGGGGAACCATATCATGTCTCATACACATACACATTTCATAATGTTTAAATCATATTAAATATTTTATCTCCTCAAACATTTATAGTGAAAAATTTCAAACCCATTTCTTGGAGCCCTTTGAAACATGTAGTACCCTCCTGTTACCTATATTCCACATACTGTGCACTGGTACCCCAGAGCTTCCTGCTTCTGGGACTTCATACACATGGATGAACATGTCCCCATCTCTCCCAAGAAAGATGTCACCTACTCTTAGCTTGCTGAGTTTCTAACAATGGATACTGAATTTTTAGAAGGCTTTTAATGTACTTGTCTCACTGGCCTTATGGTGTTTCTCCTTTACCTTGTTAGTACAGTGAATTACACCGATTGGTTTTTAAATCTCAACCTTACATTTCCTGAATAAACCTTATTTGATTACCAGTTACATGTTTTTATATTTTTGTAAATCAGATCATTATCTGCATATTTTGGGGATTGATTTGCTAACATTTCATAAAGAAGCGTTCTATGTTCATGAGCGATATTGACTGATACTTTTCTTGTCAATATCTCTGCTATATAAAATAAAACTGGCCTCATTTCTGAAAAAAATTGATGTAAGACATTTTATTTCTTTTATATACATTTGCTAGAATTCCCCCAGGAAATATTCTGGGTTTGGAATTTTCTTTATGTGAAGGTTCCTATGAATTCACTTTCTTTATAC